>JAPFBL010000035.1:1200000-1505000 GCA_026182355.1 Hermatobates lingyangjiaoensis | reverse complement strand
TTTATACTAGTATACCCACACACATACGCACAACACACACACACACACACACTCACACTAAAAATAGACGACTAACTCTCATATGCACACACACTCATATACATATACTCGCATACACAAACACACACGCCTCATTTATACTAGTACACCCGCACACATATGCACACACACACACACACTCACACTAAAAATAGACGACTAACTCTCATCTGCACGCACACTCATATACACATACTCGCATACACAAACACACATGCCTCATTTATACTAGTACACCACACACATACGCACACACACACACACACACACACACACTCACACTCACATTAAAAAATAGACGACTAACTCTCATATGCACACACACTCATATACACATACTCTCATACACAAACACACACGCCTCATTTATACTAGTATACCCACACACATACGCACAACACACACACACACACACACTCACACTAAAAATAGACGACTAACTCTCATATGCACACACACTCATATACAGATACTCGCATACACAAACACACACGCCTCATTTATACTAGTACACCCACACACATATGCACACACACACACACACTCACACTAAAAATAGACGACTAACTCTCATCTGCACGCACACTCATATACACATACTCGCATACACAAACACACACGCCTCATTTATACTAGTACACCACACACATACGCACACACACACACACACACACACACATCACACTCACATTAAAAAATAGACGACTAACTCTCATATGCACACACACTCATATACACATACTCGCATTCACAAACACACACGCCTCATTTATACTAGTACACCCACACACATACGCATACACACACACACACACACACACACACATACGTTTTAGTCACCTACACTCACTCACACTAACATTTTCACACACTAATAAATTTTATCAAAAAGTACCTCAAAAATCTTTAGAAGATCTCTCAAAACGTGTAAATCAGTTGAAATGGTGAAATCGAATGTTTGCATGCTTTACTTTTAACGAATTAAAAAAAAATTTCCTACATGGAAAGAGGTGAAAGTGAGTTAGTTGTTATGATTATACGTAGTTGATTGCTGATTGATATGAAAGCCGTAATGTAGGCTTACTATGCGTGATGGTATGATATGATACAGACTTGAGGAGACCGGAGGAAGTGTGCTGTGGCATTAAGTCGAGTGCAAGGATGTCTAATGCTAATGGAGAGATAAGCTGTTCGCCTTGAGCTTCTCTCTAGGTCATGCCTGCTTTATCATCTAGATACCTCTTGTTCATTTCTGTTTCAAAGGTATCTTCCATCAAAATGCCTCTATCTCTACGCGGTATGCTATTTTACTTAAACATGCGAACGTCTTATATGTCTTATAGGCACTTTTCTGGATGTACCGTATCAGCTACATGCAACGTGTATCTTAATGCTTGCAGCTAATTAATACTGTTTATTTGTGTAGAATAAACCGAACTATACCTATGCGTAAAATTTTGTGTTTATAAAAGTCGCTAATTTTTGAATTTTTTTTTAGTTTAAAACTTGATCGTAAAATGATTAAGAAATGATGCTCCCTTGTATAAATACGAGGGTCGTCCAGAAAATAAGTTCCGTTTTGGTCTGTAGGGCGGTAGGAGTGGTTTTTGCCAAATCCGGCAACACCGCTCGAAAGAGGAGAGGTGGGGGAATAGAATGAGAGGTGGGGGACCTCAGTCGGTCAATTACCAACGTCAGGGCAGGTAGTTGAAATGGAGCCCTCCATGTCACGTCCCGCCACCTCGATCCCGTTCCCTCTCGAGTTGTTTTGCGCGGAGTGATTCAATTTCTTTATGCACAGGGTTTCAAATCAGTTCAAATTCACAAACAGCTCATTTCTGTTTATGGAGAAGGTGTAATGAGTGAATCAATGGTGAGGAGATGGGTACGTGAATTTAAGGCGGGAAGACATTCACTTGAGGATGAAAGTGGGAGAGGCAGACCCTCAGTTGTGACGGACGAAATTGTCGCAGAAATCGACAATGCAATTCGCAAAGATCGTCGTTCAACCCTGGATGAACTCCACCTGAGTTTCCCAGACATCTCACGATCCCTCATCCATGAGATCGTCTCGGAAAAACTTGACTTTCGGAAAGTTTCGCCCGGTGGGTCCCTAGAGAGCTGAATGTCTTCCCGCCTTAAATTCACGTACCCATCTCCTCACCATTGATTCACTCATTACACCTTCTCCATAAACAGAAATGAGCTGTTCGTGAATTTGAACTGATTTGAAACCCTGTGCATAAAGAAATTGAATCACTCCGCGCAAAACAACTCGAGAGGGAACGGGATCGAGGTGGCGGGACGTGACATGGAGGGCTCCATTTCAACTACCTGCCCTGACGTTGGTAATTGACCGACTGAGGTCCCCCACCTCTCATTCTATTCCCCCACCTCTCCTCTTTCGAGCGGTGTTGCCGGATTTGGCAAAAACCACTCCTACCGCCCTTCAGACCAAAACGGAACTTATTTTCTGGACGACCCTCGTATATTTTATTTAAGCATCCTCTTAAATGTAAATGTTGTTGAAACGGGTGCGTGTAAGCGAAGATAAACAAACGCGTCTTGGCACTCACACATACACACTGCATATTTGGCAAAACAAAGCGTTAATGAAGATTATAATTTCGATTTTAATCAATTATGAATAGTAACATAATAGTAACAGGATGAACATACAGAAAAGCCATGAAAATGTTATAGAATAAAAATTGTCAGTGATGTGGAACCGAGAAGTCCTAATGGTGGTATAATGTGAGTACCGTAGAGGTTTAGTATAAACACATTGCGAGATGTATTGTCTTACCTCATTTGTGACGTTTTCCACCCTCTTCAAGAAGGACATGGCATTTTCCTCTACGCTATATTTCTTCACGCACTTTGTATTCTTTATTCAGAACTCGTTTCTTTTGCTAACTGCCAGTGTAGCGAGTTGTGTCAGCTCAACTGTTGTGTTTACAATATCGATTGCTAAGCTTACAATTTTAAACAATTCGTTGTCTTTTTAAAAAAGTTCTATTTCTGAAAAATTCTCTCATGTTTGTCTGCAACGATTATATTAAACAAAATTTCCATTGGTTGTTAGTTTTTATTTTAGGTTGATAATATTGCAGCTGATTTCAATAAGTCTTCCTTTGTGATAACTACCTTCATACTGGATCTTCAGTTTTAATTAATAATTATTTATAGTATTAGTTAAAAATTTAAATTAATGGTTATTTTGATAGTGTCCCTTTCAAAGATTAAGGATTCTAACTATTAATATAATACATGCACATTATTAATACCAAGAGGGTTAGTGCAAGTTAAATTAAGAAAGTAAAACTCTGTCTTCACAAGTTATGCCGATTCTTTTTTTTAGTGGGTCATATTTTTTCATTTCATTCTTATATTTTTCGTTTACAATTCTACTTTAAATGAAAAGTGAGGTAAGCTGTACTCGCGTAAGTTTTCTACTAAAATAGGAGGTAAGGCTCCCACTTTCTTTAAAATTTAATGAATGTTGTCTCTTTAGGTTTTGAAGATTACCCAGTAAAACCAGGATAGTGCAAATAGTCTGTCAGCGGGACATTTACGGAAATTGCAAATATTCAAATATAAACACTAAAAATTGTTAAGGGTTTTATTCAAAGCTCTGGTTTAAAATACCGTAATCTTGAAGCCGTAATACTTTATAAACTTAGTTGTAAAAATAAACTTATTTATAGTTAAATTTTTTTAAATAACATGATTTTATTAAAAACTTAAGCATTAAAAACATTTAAATTTAAACATCTAATATATGGAAACAACTATTGATGAGGCTTTTATTTCAATTTTAAGTTATAACAATTAAATTAGTTGAACGAATAAATTTATTTTCCATTCTAAATTTATGTTTTACTGGTAAATTAGTTCAATTTGGTATTATTTAATTTTTTATTTTTATTAATTCCTGACAAAGTCTGATTATGTATTTCCAGTTTTGCTGCTACAAGAAAAGTTAATGATGTGTAGTATATTAATTATGAATACGTTTTTATGACTGCACGGTCAGAACGGAGAGATGTGTAGACTGTCTGAGGGAGTGAAGTTTGCCATCGTGTACTGCTAAATCTAATTATGAACAAAGGATTCGGCAAGTAGGTGTCATATTTAATAAATATTATTTTGTATATCTAGGTCTTTAAATTTAAGGTTACCCAGGGACGATGTACTTAATTTTTTCCAAGGTTACTATATTAGCATTTTTCAAGGATGCTACGTTACTTTTCCAATGATGCTATATCTGATGTTTACCCAAGGCGCTATTTAGATATTTTTCAAGAGCAGTTGGTTGATATATATCGCAAGGGCACACTGTATGTGATATTTAGCAGTGACGCCATGTCTGATGATTTCCAAGGCCGGCTGATGATGTTGTTGGTGGAGGTAGAAGGCAGTTGTAGCCTGGTGAATATCGCACTGCGCCGTTTGGCCCTGAGCTGCTCCAGCCAGCTTGCTTTTCGTTATTATTAGATTCCAGACTCATCTAGTCCAAGAATATATTTAGATCGGCTACTTCAGTAGCTTCGAGCTGGCTTTTATTGCCTATATTTCATCAGATCTCTATCTTAATGCTTGCTTTCCTACTCACCAATAACCCATATTAACCTCTCAGCCTTTTAATCTTCTTCTGCTCTCATTAAAATACATCCAAACATTCAATTAGCAACAATATTTACTAATGTTGCCAAAAATGAAAGTATTAATGCATTGTATATCATAAAGGGTGCTTTGTGAGGATAGTTAGTAATTTGCTTACCTCCACCACAGAGACGCGAATTGGTTCTATTAAAGCTTCCTTCTTTGATCAAGAAAAGCTAATGATGTGTGCTACAATAATTACGTTAGGTTGTTATGTCTGCACGGTCAGCACGGAGAAATGTGTAGAATATGTGAGTGAGTCAACCTTGCTATCGTGTACTGCTAAATCTAATTTATGAATAAATCTAATTAATTCATCCGCTCTGCATTGATGTTATTAATTTCTCTCTGTTTATTCTCCTGATGATGATGACAAGGTTATGTTTGCCCAGGTGCGGGGATGGGAGTTTTTGGATCTGGGTGTTGTGAATTATTAAAAATAGGTGTTTGGAATTAATTTTTATTAATTCCCTTATATGGTATTAATAGTCATAGCATATATCAATTTATGTTATCATATATTACATGTATATGAAATAAAACCACAGAGAGACAACACAAGAACATATAAAAAGTGACTGCGACATTTCGACAATGGTACTCTGATTGACAATTAAATTCTAAAATAAAATGTTTAAGCGCTTGGAAACATTTCTCAGTCAGGGTCGCTAACAGAATTATTCTATTGTATGCCAGAAGGCATGTGCCTTGTGAGGACTGTGGTTTGATTGTTCCTGAACCTCCAGAGAGCCGTGTCTTTAGATCATCACCAGGAAGTAAGAACCTTCCTCTCTACAACCCAAACCACAAACCACTCTCTTGAAGCGTCACGCTTTCCGATTATACTTGTTCATTGTCTGTACTAGTAGGCTAACAAATATTGTTAAGTCAATTTTTTTCTACTCACTGTCTCAAATTTTCTGCTTCAACTACCATAAGGAGAATAAATAGAGGTATATGAAGCGCATCTGTACAGAAACTGTCGGAAACCAACAGTACAGCTAGGCACATTCCCAACTCAACGGTGGGGAGAAAAAATAATCACAATTAGTAAGGTTGAAAAAGAAACATATAAAATAGGGAATGAAGAGCTTATAAATATAACTGAGTGACAAAACTATGAGTGTAAATTATTAGGAATAAATTTTAAAAAAATGATAAAACAGGAATGTAAAGAAATTTTATTTTCCATCCATTCTATATATTCTTATTGATATTAATTAATTAATATTGATATTTATTTATTCATACTGCACTTTACAGTTTCATCACCCCTTTATTTTTTCCTCATTTATGTTATATTTAGAAGTTTGTTTATGGTTTATTATATGTTTATGGAATAAAACCACAGAGAGACAACACAAGAACATATAAAAAGTTACATAACCTCCTTATTTTATATATTTCTTTTTTTCATCCTTATTTGTTCAATATAAATTGTACTTATTTTATCTCTTCACACCTTTCTAACGAAAGGGCGTTAAGCTGCGCAGTAGGGTTTGTCGGTTTTTAAAAACCGGTTTTTTGGAGAAAATGATGAAATTCGAAAACCGGTTTTTATGTAGAAAATATCGGTTTTCAATATATGAATAACACTTAAAAAAATTTGAAAATGATAATTGTAGCCAACTTTACTAGATTGATGAAAACAATGTTGCAAGCGATTTGGTTCTTGGAATCATATAGCTTCGATTAAATAATATGGTTATTATAAATATCATATGGTTAATAATATGGTTATTATGAAAATATATTGTTTTTATTTATTTGAGCCCTTTGCTGAATAACTCGTTTCACTATTATAAAAATATTTACATCCTTATATGTAAAAATTATGCATAAACAACGAATAATTGTTTTTAAAGTTATTTAATCCTGGTCAACTATTATTTCTTAGTTCTACTAAATTGCATAAACAAATTTTGCTATGAATAAAATTGAACAGTAAATAATTTCAGTCAAAAACTGCTTTTAATTACTCTAAATTTTCTGTTAAAATTTTTTGTTCGAATTACAGAATATTGGAGTAAAAAAATTTTTTTATAAAAATTTGAAACCGGTTAAAACCGGTTTTCTGGAAAAATTACTATTCGAAAACCGGTTTTCTAAAGTGGCGGTTTTTGTATAAACCCTACTGCACAGGTAGTTTCAAAGCGCTCTGCATTGATGTTATTAATTTCTCTCTGTTTATTCTCCTGATGATGATGATAAGCTTATGTTTGCTCAGGTGCGGGGATAGGAATTTTGGGATCTAGGTCTTGAAGTAATAGAGTGCAAATGATTAAAAATAGGGTTTTGGAATTCATTTTTATTAATGCCATCTCCTGAATTGTCAATTCGTTCATGAATCTGTTTATTCTATTCATATTGGATGTGCAAATACCTGTATACATAGCAGGATTAATCAAAGCAAAATTTAGTAATAACGATAATATGATTTTATTTTTAAAAATGTACTCAAAATGAAATTTTGGTTTAAGCATGAAATGGGTGTTTTAGTTGCAGTTTAGTCACCTACTAGGAGGCCTCCACGAAACTCGGCGGGTCATTTCATGTAGAAGAGCAGTTATTATTGTAAAGAGCTTCTCATTGCTCGATAAATTGAGGAAATGATTGTGTACATTTAACTTCTGATATTATATAGCAGCAAAAGAATCGCGGGGTTCAATTAAATGATCAGGTTGCCGAACCGACCTTACAGTACGGAAAAGAAAAGATATCTTTCTCAAAATTCCTGTCATAAGTCGTGACGGATTGGTTACGGCCGTCGGAATATCGCAGTAACTTTTTACGTGTTCTTGTGTTGTCACTGTGTGGTTTTATTCTATGTATATGTCATATATGATAACATAAGTTAATATATGCACTTTTTCTTAAATGTATTTAATATATTTACAATGGCTATTAATACCATATGAGGGAAATATCAAAGCAGCAAGCTGAATAGAACCAATTCGCGTCTCTGTAGTGGAGCTAAGCAAATTACTAACTGTGCTAACAAGCACCCTTTATGATGCATTAATTAATACCTTCATTTTCGACAATATTAGTAGAGATTGTTCCTGTAAAAACGAAACATTATTTTTAACGAGTTCATTCAGTTTGGGTCTTAGAAAACTCTATAGAAATCACAATATGATGGAGTTGGCATTAACTGCAGCATTGTATTCTTCGAAGATGTTCTTACCCGAATGCATTCATGATGCAGTACACCACATATCAGTAGACGCAAGGACAATGAATGGGTGCTGGAAAACTACAACGATTATTCTTACTCTGTGTTCATTGTCACAATGTTCACTATTCATGATGTCGCACAGGTGAAATTGCTGTAATTCAATGGTTCATCCATGGGAGTGGGCGAGTGACAAGTCCACACCAAACGAGGGGTGGTATTTTGAAGCGATTAAAATATACTAAATAAAAAATAAAATTCATAGAGATCTGAAATTGTATGCTTTCATACTGTGAATTTAATTAAAATATTTGTCTAACAGCTTTATGTTATATTTTATGTCTGCCAGAATCAAACATCAACATTTGAATAATACCAATAAATTGGTATTTATTCTCCCGAGAATTCTCATTTGTGCCGGTAATAATTCTCTTAGAAGGAGATTAATATTCTGGACTGCTCAAATATTGAAACATATTTTTTCCTAAACTTTGCAAACAGATGGACCAGGATAGAAAATTTAGTTGCTTCTCCTCCACTGTTTATCCTAAATGAAATGACGAGCTATGTGAGAACAGTTTCCTGATACCTTAGTCATCCTGTAAACAATAACGATATTCACAGCACTTCTTTAAGTTTTTAACCAAATTGAGGCAAATTTATATTGTAAGTTCATTTAAAAACTGGAAGTACATTTGTTTGTCCTTTAGTCTATTTGTCTCTTACTAAAACCTGTCTCAGATCATTATGTGTAAATATTAAAGTATTGGAAAGATAATTTATAAACAATGACAATTATAACAAATGGACACATATTTATTCTAGTTGGCTTCTACAATGGGGTAAAAATTAATTCTGTTGTATGGATTAAAGAAAAGAAATATCGTTAAATAGTCATCATGTATATACTTTTGATATTTACTGTGCTTTGTTGTTCGTTAAGCGGCCAATGTTTCAATTATCATGCTATAGAAATGCATGATAATTATTCGACATTTCAGAGGCAGAGGGCTTAGGGTTTATTAGTCCATATGAAGACCCCCTTTTATAAAAAAAAAACACTATGTTTGGACTGGAGGGGAGCTGTTTTGTGGAGACAAATGAATGTCAAGTATCTGGTCGATAAGGGAATCGGCAGTGATAAGCTACAACAGCAGGCAGTGTTGTGATACCAGGTGCCCCGAGAGGAGTGTGCGAGCGCCCTCTGGGGCCTTCCAGTCTAAACAACCCCTTCGGCAACTCTCTCGTGCCATGACTTAGCCCTGCAAACAGCCATAAATGAATTGCCAACAAGGTAACCTTATCATTCCAGCATGGCTTCTCATGTGTCTATAACAAGTCAGGGAATTCTGGGGCCTCTAATTCAACTTTATTGATCACACTAAAGTATTTACTCTTGACACTTTTACAACAAATGTTGTGAAGTCAAACGCTGTCAAATGCAAAGGCGGCAATGTCAAGTGAGATATCATATTTTATTTAATGAATTTACTTGATTCTCGTCTTTAACAGCTCTATATATCTCGCACGAGTTTTGGAAGCAGGCTACTCTTAATATGCAAGTATAGCGTTTGGTCTACCCTTAATATTCTGGTGTAGCGTGTGGTATGCCCTTAGTATCCTAGTATAGTGTATGATCTACCCTTAATATTCATGTTGGATATCATCTGCCCTTAATATTTTAGTATAGCTTGTGATATGTTCTTAATATTCTTCAGTATTCCCTTATTATTCCATTCAGCTTGTAGTCTACCCTTAATTTTCTCATGTAGTCCTTGGTCTACCCTTATTATTCAGCGTTTGGTCTGCCCTTAATAGTCTACCTTAGCATAAGATCCATCCTTAATATTCTAGTGAAGCGTGTGGTCTACACATAATATTCTAGTATAGCGTTTGATCCGCTGAATCAAACTGTTCAGTTCTATGAATATTCTACGTTATTATTCTATGAATCATGGGATGTACTCATAATATTCTACTGTATCACTAAGCGTGCAATATTACCTTAATACTCTTCTGTAGATTTGGTCTACCCTAAACATTCCTTCCAGCGAGTTTCCTACCTTAATATCCAAGTGAAGCGCGGGGTCTAGGCTTGTTCTTCTAGTATAGTGTTTGGTTTATACCCTCAATTGGTGGTATACCATACGTGTACCAGGAAATACGTGTATTTTAATAGAAAAACACTTCATAATATTGTGGTGACTTGACTGTAATTAAGATCTAGACGACTATACTGGACAAATAGATTTCTTGGTAAACGCAGTGTTCGAGAGATTATAATTCTAATTAATTCAAATAAATAATAGAAAATTATTATTTATTATTATTTATTTGAATTAATTAGAATTATAATCTCTCGAACACTGCGTTTACCAAGAAATCTATTTGTCCAGTATAGTCGTCTAGATCTTAATTACATTCAAGTCACCATAATAAATATTATATATATATATATATATATATGATTAAACCACAATAAGAATGGGAAAACAAGTCTAAGATCTTTCAACCGTAACAAGCGGTCTTCGTCAGAGTCAAAAACCCAACTCAGTTGGGTTTTTGACTCTGACGAAGACCGCTTGTTACGGTTGAAAGATCTTAGTCTTGTTTTCCCATTCTTATTGTGGTTTAATCATTGATTGTTGTTTCACGTGTTTATGTGAAATCTTTTATATTATATATATATATATATATATATATATATATATATATTTGTGTACAAAGGCAGCAGGTCTTCCCTTAAGCGTATGTTATTAAAATAAGCAGCAGCTTCTGCATTGACCAGTTTCTTGTTGACACTCTCTAGTTTTCGTATCACTTTGCGGTGAGACTCTGGAAGCTACCAGAGTCTCACCGCAAAGTGATACGAAAACTAGAGAGTGTCAACAAGAAACTGGTCAATGCAGAAGCTGGGCTTATTTTAATAATATATATATATATATATATATGTTAAAATAAGATAATATAATATATTAAATTATGTAATATAATTTATTTTTATTAAAGAAATAAAACTAAATGTATCCATGACTAAATGAAAATGAAATCAATGACCATCGTGTATCAGAAAGCGAAAAATTGTTGGGTCAGAATGTTTTCACCTATTTCAACATTGGAATAAAGCGTAAAAAAACTGATCCACACTATATTTTGACTTTAGTAAACGTAGTATCAAATCTATTGGAATCAAACTATTTAATTGTTTAATTTTAAATAATTAAATAATGTATAAAATAATGTTTAAATAGCCATTCATAAAAATGGCTATCTAAATTAAATTAAATGTAATTATGGTTATTTCGGAATTTTAAAATTAATTGCAGAATAATTTGTAGTTATACTAATAAAAATTTATGATTTTTTTCCTGAAACATTTTTAATATTAAATTAATACTGCTTATGAACTTTGAAGTTTCTAATAAGTACTTTTAAAGAGGTTTAAGTACTCCTTTTTTAATAATGCACTATGAAAACTCTTCATCAAGTTTCAATATTACCGAAGACAACAGCGTTTGCAGTATCATAGGCTAATATAAGGATTATTGATGGAATGATGGACCTACGGTGTAGTTACAACATTATCAATAGATACCCATGCAACACAAATTTTTTGATTGTCAAATAGGTTCAATAGACTTCATATTTCTTTCTTTCCTTATCGTGGTACTTCATTCAGCTAATCTGATAAAAGTTATGTAAATAAACTTTATAAGTAGGACAGCCTGCTACCATTCTAGTATAGTTTGGTATTGTAATTGTAATAAGGATTTATTGTTTGAAAAACTATTTCAGATTTTTCTTTGCATAACATACTAATTTTAGTTGCTTGTCACACTCAGAATTATAATATTCTTCTATTTATGCCTCTTTTCTATAATGCAATTTTATGAAAAGAATATAAATCTCCAACTTTGAAAAGGAACTGTTTTTGCGCTGGATTTGATTGTGTCAGACGGTATGACCAGTACAGTGTTCACAAGATTTCATATTCTATCCTAAGGCAGCATTTTTTTTGTTTTCCATCAAACTGACCTTTTCTTTTTTGTAAAATTTCAAATCTTTGGATTTAGTAGTGTGGAGACAAGAAGTGTTGTTTGAAAACACATCCAGGGAAATAAAATAGACCTCTATTCCCATATTGCCTAGAAAATATACAACCTACTTATACTAAGAGAACTCTTCAATTTTTTCCATTTAAATACTTGTATATGTATAGATGCATGTCAGAAAGAAACTTTCGCTTCTGTCTGTATTTGTTCTCCCTCTCTTAGTTCTTCTGAGGAAGGATATATATATATATATATAACTTCAAAGATGGGTTTCTTTAGGATTTTTGGTCTAAAGAAATTAAATTAACTTAATCAAATTAAATTAATTAACAATTTATTAACAATATAATCAGTGGAAACAAATTGTTTAAAGTTGAAAATAAAGTGTACTTTTGAAAATAAATTGTTTTTGCCTTGAAAAGACCAATCATTTTTTGGCGATACGTTGGCCGTATAAAGAGGAGATTAATTTCTTTAGAACAAAAATCCTCAAGAAACCTATCTTTGAACTTTAAAAATCAGTGATCGAGAAGCTATATCAATATACATATATATAAAAAGAAATATAGTCTCTAATTTTTGGTTTGAATCGTCTTCAAGAGAGATAAGAGAGGGAAACCAAGAGCACTGGTTCAGAGACTTTGGGTCTCCAATCGTCTCTGAACTAGTGCGCTTAGTTTCCCTCTCTTAACTCTCCTGAAGACGGTTCAAACCGAAAATTAGAAACTGAAAGTGTGTGCTTTTAATTTCTCTATTTTTCTTTTTGTACACTAAACTATATTTGTCCGTTTCGGATGGTATTTCCATCGAAAATATATATAATTACTACAATAAACACATATAGAAAAAAACAGTGAAAAGGATACATATTAATATTTTAACACCCGTCATCAGCTGGAAAAGATGTTCCAATACTGAGGATGAATTTATAATTCTTTTTTATATCTAAATTTTATATAGAATAACAATAAAATAAATCAGTGAAGTTTCGGCGTCATTCACTGTCTTCAGGATGTCCTATAAATTTACATTACGTTTAATGAAATAAGCTGACATATTAGTATCCATCGTACAAAATGAAACATAGGTTGGTGATGAAAAGAACTACCGCTGTAAAGTCTTAAAATATTACTAAATCCTATGGCCTGGATGTTTTGTGTTCCTCGGCTGTTTTTCTTGAATAAACAGTCCCTTTATTATAGGAAAGCTATTTTGGTTACCTTCCCGAATGACTATTTTGTTTTCTATCAAAAATTATCCGTTTATTTTACTATTACAGTTATTGCTTATTCCAAAAGTTTTTAAACACGCTGCAATCCACTCAAAAATGTGAATTATATACAGATGAGCTGTATATATTAATTTTTGGATAGCGGTCTATTGATGTGAAATAAACTCTGTTTATTGCTCATTATTCAGTTTACGCACCCCTGTTTTTCCCAAACTACTAACTCTGGAAACTTGGCATTTTGAATTTATTATAGAATTAACATAATATATGGTTTGACTATTCCATAAATGAAAAGATGTAGGTTTCGTTTAAAAAGGTAAAATATTTTGACTTGAGACTGAAGCCGACAGTTTGAGAACAGGATACTAGTCACCACGGTTCAGAAATCATCATGAAGTTACTGATCCGGAAAATGGTGCGTGTTCACAAAATTTCAGAATCAATCATATGTTGTAATTTTTACATTTTACTGCAGAACTGACTTTTGTAATTGTTAAATAATTCTGAAGTTTTTTTCAAGCAATGCTTAAAAAAGGCTACGTTTGTTTGACTTTTCCAACCGGTCACCTGCTTCTTATGTTCAAAATCAATTTGGTTTCAATATTGTTACACAATATTGTCACAATATAGTCACAATAGTGAGTTTTTGGTTTCATGATAATCCCAAAATGTCGATACTCAACACTATAGAGTTAGTAGTTTAGGGGGAAATGCGTTTTCTAAAATAACACTTTGGCCAAAAAAGTGGCTTTGCCACGTTGAAATAGGCGGCATCAACAATATAGTGTGAAATATAAATTTGATATATCAAACGGAGTTGGCTCCAGCGTGCCCAAGGCTTTGGGATACACAGCCATCCAACCACATACACGCGGTATCATCGAAAAACGTCAAATGGACTTTATGGACCTCAAATCATGTAAATCTGTCAAAATATCAAATACTACTGATCGCTATAGTTTGCTAATAGTAAAGTAAAAGTCTGCAATGGCCTGCACTCAACTGTACTGAAATTAAACGTCATATCAAATTGGTTGACAATCAGCTGAGTTTTGGTTCCATTTTTATCTGGATATCGTGTAAACCTAATATCAGACTCATAAATAATCAATAACAATTTCGTTTCTTTTCTTTTAATATATTTTTGACATTTTTTTCTCCTATTGAGGTATTTCCATCTCTGAATATACGGGGAGTTCCCTCTTCTTTGATAAAAATATCTAAAGAGTGGACGTTTTATACTTTTTAAATGCTGGAGGTAGATCTGGTGGACTCATCATGAGTAAGTACATTTGTCTCTGTAGTATATGAATCTTATTTTGAGTCTTTTCATTTTATAACCGATGCATATGTTACTATTTTATATCAGAGCAGTAATAGTAATTCCGTAAAGCTACAAATGTAAAATAGTTACTGTTGAAGCCCTATTATCTACCAAAGATTAGAAAATGGAGGGAGAGTGACTCCCAATGCCCTCTAATATATGTGTTTAAAAAAACGATGCTTTAAAATGTCTGGGATGGGCAGAATGAAAATGGACTTGATTAGATTGGACGCTACCTGTACATACTAAACGTAACTCCTAAGGGAATCTATGGACAAACACATTTGACTGCAATTTACACTTGCCTTCTCCTTATATTTTATATATATATATAATATATATATATATATATATTTCAATGTACATAAAGAAACATAGAGAAATTGAAAACACAAACTTTCAGTCTCTAATTTTCGGTTGAACCGTCTTGAGGAGAGATAAGAGAGGGAAACCAAGCACACTGGTACAGAGACTGTAAGTTTGTGTTTTCAATTTCTTTATGTTTCTTTATGTACATTGAACATAGAGATTTCAATCTCTCTATGTTTCTTTATGTACATTGAACTGTATTTGTCCATTTCGGATCGTATTTTCAACAAAAAAGTGTATATTGTATATATATAATACAATTAAAAAAGATAGCACACAGATAGCTACAGGAATAACTCACCTCTATATTTCGACTCTTTTGAGTCGCCGCACAGCCTTCCTACAAGACTGTTCGCCTCCTGATGACGACGATGGTCGAAATATAGAAGTGAGTTATTCCTGTGGCTATTTATGTGCTATCTTTTTTAATTGGATTTTATTTAGAAGTCCGTTGGACCGTTTCATTTAATTATTATATATATATATATATATATATATACCTCATTAAAGATCTTGCCAACATTAAGTTTAGTATGTTTCCTACATACCTTTTCAAGGTTTCGAATGCTACCTTTCCATCTCTGTGGTACCATATAAATTAACTCACCGATTTTTTTATCTTTCATTGTATTTTTCATATTACATTTCCGACGTTTCGGTCTACGTTGACCATTTTCAAGGATTCTATATACAAGGTTTTTTTTTAAAACAATTCTAATAAATACTTATTTACAATGACAATTACCTCACTTCTATCAAACATAACTAATAACAAAATATTCTTTTAAAAAACACTACCTTAATAAACATGACAGGTTTGCTACAAAATTCCCTACATGAACATTTACACAACATTATTTAAATCACTATATAGTTATTTTTCACGAATGTAACTTTAAAATTCTGGAAAAACAACAGGACTGATCATTAATGTTCGGCTTCTTTTCCTTTATGCATAATGATTCAATTATATGCAGCCTCGTGTGATTATTTTCTGCATATAATACTTCAATGTTGTCTTCCAGCATTTTTCTACTTAGCCTGCTTTTATGTATGTTCATTGTGTGTTCTTTCGGTCCTCCGGCTGCGAGATGCATCGTAAGTCTGCGTGAAAGTGTTGTCGTCGTAGAACCAATGTAGCTCGATTTTAGGAGCTCACAGTCTCCTATAGTGCAATTATATCTGTACACTACATTGGTTTTTTGTAGTTGTGTTTTTTGTTGTAGGTTGTTCCTAATTATCATATTTGCTGTGCAGGAACTCTTGTAGTAAATACTAATATTTAGCTTGTCTGCCGAGTTACTATAGGAGACTGTGAGCTCCTAAAATCGAGCTACATTGGTTCTACGACGACAACACTTTCACGCAGACTTACGATGCATCTCGCAGCCGGAGGACCGAAAGAACACACAATGAACATACATAAAAGCAGGCTAAGTAGAAAAATGCTGGAAGACAACATTGAAGTATTATATGCAGAAAATAATCACACGAGGCTGCATATAATTGAATCATTATGCATAAAGGAAAAGAAGCCGAACATTAATGATCAGTCCTGTTGTTTTTCCAGAATTTTAAAGTTACATTCGTGAAAAATAACTATATAGTGATTTAAATAATGTTGTGTAAATGTTCATGTAGGGAATTTTGTAGCAAACCTGTCATGTTTATTAAGGTAGTGTTTTTTAAAAGAATATTTTGTTATTAGTTATGTTTGATAGAAGTGAGGTAATTGTCATTGTAAATAAGTATTTATTAGAATTGTTTTAAAAAAAAACCTTGTATATAGAATCCTTGAAAATGGTCAACGTAGACCGAAACGTCGGAAATGTAATATGAAAAATACAATGAAAGATAAAAAAATCGGTGAGTTAATTTATATGGTACCACAGAGATGGAAAGGTAGCATTCGAAACCTTGAAAAGGTATGTAGGAAACATACTAAACTTAATGTTGGCAAGATCTTTAATGAGGTATGTTTAAAAGAAGGTCTGCTCCCAAAGTATACCAATATATATATATATATATATATATATATATATATATATATATATACAGTGGTACCTCAGTTGTTGACCATAATTCGTTCGAGTTTGTTGGTCGAAAACCGATTTGTTCGAAAACTGAAACATTTTTTTCCATGAGAAACAATGGTATTTTAATCCGTTTTACCCAAAAGAAATTACCTAAAATATTAAGAAAACGAGTATCTTAACAACATTAAAGACCTAAATGTGTACATAATATAGAATAAACATAAAAAAGAAGAAATATAAACCATTTTGTATCATTTACATACCTTTTGAACAGCGGTGACGCTGCGTACGTTTCGGCTCCACTCGGCTATTTACGGTTCCCAGCCCGAGTGTTCGAACACCGAAATCTGTTCGAATTCGGTGGCATTTTTACCTCGAATTTTTTGGTCGATAACCGAATTGTTCGAATAGTGAGGAGGTCAAAAACCGAAGTACCACTGTATATTATATATATATATATATATATATATATATATATATATAATATATATATATATATATATATATATATATATATTTATGTTTATATATAAATATATACATGGTCCTAGCTATACATGGTTTTTTTGGGCAATTTTGCATTTACTTCTGATCTTTATTATACATATAAAATGTGCATGCAATAATGAAGACATTTTTAAATTTCAATTATTCTGATTAGCAGGACTAAAAGTGGGTACTATTAAGTTAAAATGATTAGATAAAAAAGTTAGACAACGTGCAACATGATCAAGAATATAGTTTACTCAATTAAAGTAGATCATTAAATGTTTAAATAAAGTTAGATATTTACTAATTAAATCAGATTTTATAACTTTACTATTTACGTTTTGAACTCGTTGAATTGATAACATAGTTAAATTGAGATTATAATTAACTACTCAAAGTTTATCATTTGCATTGATAACGCATCGTATTGCATTCCATATCACTATGGATTCCTCTTAATGATTAGATTAACCATATATATCATTCAGCGAGTGCTTCTAATCTTATTATCAGTAACAAATACTTGTCTAATGTCTAAGTTGCTATGAAATAAAGTGTTTTACGAGAGTTGTCATGAAAGTAAATTCCGAAGCGCTGCAGCTAATCGAACTGTTTTGAGAACATTAAAAGCGTAGGAGCACAGATTCCTTGCGAATTAAACGACGCCATTTGTATGGTATTATTGGAGTGTTCTTTTTATAGTTTCATCTCAAAATGTTTAAACTAATTGGTCAGGCATTTGACTGAAAAATTGTTGACTGATTAGGTGTTTGTCGGCAAACAGTGTTTCAGAAGAGTCAATTCATTGGCAGATAATTCGAATGAGATTATTGACTGCCTATTACGATGGTGGAAAATAGTTTTCATGGATGTACCGCGATCAGCAAGACTGTGAGTCATCACGCAACATTTGGTCAACGTCGTGGACGAAAAGATTGTTGAAGAAAAAGTGTGGCAATTACAACTTTAGCATTGGAATTTGCGAATGAGAGGAGAACATGTTGCACGGACTCGAATGGGCTTTTAATTAGCTAAAGCATTTGGTCCTATTTCTAAAAAACTCTCCTAAATCGATTGAAATCTCTCAACTTGCGCTTACACTGAACATGTAAGCTCCTCCATACGGATGAGCTCCAATTGAAATGAATGGCTTAGGCTCTCGATTTTTAGGACCGATACTGTAAACTTAGAGAACATTGCTACAAGATAACAGACGTAGCTTCCTCACATGATTCTATAGTTTAAATATCAATCAATGGAATAGCGTCACACGATTTTACCAGTCAAAATCAATACTGCGCAATCTATGTCAACACGCGAGGTTTGCGAATGCTTGCTTGTTTTAGGAAGCAGCAAATGTTGCCTCCTACTCCACTTCCGCGACTAAGATATGAAATATTTCTTGGTGATTCTTGAAGTGCTATTCTTTCTGGCTCTAAAGAAGGACATATATTCAGGACATCTCATCTGTAGAGTCACCTGTGTTAACACGATAAAATATTTGGAGGATTCACACTCCCTCAGGAAATCAAATGGTGACATGGAACGTCAGTTTACCCACTAAAAGAGTCCCTTCTTGCATTCTGCATTAGTGCTGCAGTTCTATTACTGTGGTCCGGATAAGATTTGTTTCCAAGCAACGAATCCTCGGATGTTATGCCAAGAAAAGTTAAAGGATCAAACTTCGTCAGTATACAAAACTGTTGGCAATAGACATTAGCCTCGTAGTGTGCTAAGGTCGCATTTCTATTGTTTTTGTGGTTTTTCGTGTGTTGGAAATCGGTCAGTTATAAGATTATTGATTGATGGTTAGACGTTAGTCGTCTGATGTATCCTGCTGTGGGTCTTAATTCTTCTGCATTTATATTGGTTTATTCCTACAACGTTATTCGACTGTTCCGATTTTCATTTGGTCATCAAATTGCCAATCATACGTATATGCATATGCATGTATATGTGTGTATTCGAAAATTTAAAATTTTTGGTTTAGCCGTCATCCGTTAGAAGATAGAAGAACCTGTAATGGCCCCATACGCCCTAAACAGTGTGGAATTAACCTTTAGTTAGTAATTAGTTATGGCAATAAGTCATATCCTGAGGATGTTCATTACGAGAGCGAAATATGTCGCTCTCCTAATATATGTTAATTAGGAAAGCTTTAATTTGAGTTCAAATTCACAATATTCAAGGTAATGTGCAATTTTATTTGAATAGTTTCTACTTTATGACAAAATAAAGTTAGGTTTTAATAAAATTAAATGTTTTTGATGATATAAAAAAGCTCAGACAGACCAATTTTTTTTTAGTACTATTTGTGAATCAACTGAATACAAACAATTAGTGATTAATAGAGAATGCCATGTAAAGTAAACATTGTAATAAATTATACAACTAGTACCTACCTACTATGTTTAAATAACATTCATTCATGTGTGGTTAATATTAATTATTCTTATCTATTTATTACTCTGAAATTACCTGACTCAGTTAAGAAAGTATTAGTTATGTGTATATTTAGAAGAGACAGGATTAGAAGGTCTGTTTGGTATCCCTGATTAGACTTCTTATTTATGATTGAGCCCTATCATTAATAAATTGTGATGAAGAAACATCAGTATTTCTCATGTGCCTGCCGTCATTGTATTTCGTTTTGGTGAATAAAGAGTTCCTCCTCCACTAAATCATCTTTCACTCTGAAAGTACTTGTGAGAAAGGGTGGTCGCACAAATATTTCTTTGACACAGCTGACAGATTCTGACAAAGTCCAAAGATGACTTACTTTTCACCTGAAGTGTGATCAACCTTGAATAATTTTTTTTGTTTTTATTGAATGAAGTCTTTTAATAAATGTTAACAAAGGCGCACTTTTAATAAACAGTTTTGACTCCCCCGTAGTAAAGAGTATTATGGGAGACCGCGTGTTACTGTAGTACCGCGTGTTACTGTAGTACCGCGTGTTACTGTAGTACCAGTATTACTGGAGTACCGTGTGTTACTGTAGTACTGCGTGTTATTGAAGTACCGTGTGTTACTGTAGTACCGCATGTTACTGGAGACCGCGTGCTACTGCAGTACCGCGTGTTGCTGGAATATCGCGTGTTACTGTAGTACCGCGTGTTACTGTAGTACTCCGTGTTACTGAGACCGCGTGCTACTGTAGTACTGCGTGTTATTGGAGTACCACGTGTTACTATAGTACCGCGTTTTACTGTAGTACCGCGAAGTACTGTAGTATCGCATGTTACTGTACTACCGCGTGCTACTATAGTACTGCGTGTTATTGGATTACCACGTGTTACTGGAGACCGCGCATAACTGGAGACCGCGTTCTACTGTAGTACCGCGTGCCACTGGAGTACCGCGTGCTACAGTAGTACCGCGTGCTACAGTAATACCGCGTGCTACTGGAGTACCGCGTGCTACTGTAGTACTGCGTGTTATTAGAGTACCGCGTGTTACTGTAGTACCGCTTGTTACTGTAGTACCGCGTGCTACTGTAATACCGCTGTAACAAGAGCTACTCTTTTTACTTGTTTTTTTTACATTTTAAAACATAATGGGATTACTTTAAGATAAATTGAATTTGCATTGTAATTGTTTAAATTATTAAACAATTATTTGACTTATTCAACTATAAAATGATAGATTAAAAAAAAAGTAAACTAAAATTTAGGTTCTTTTAGATATGTAGTCTTGGGAGCGTGCTTTTGAATCTGGTTGGATTCTTTCTTTTGAGATATTGGAATAATGGCCTTGAAAGAGAACAAACAAGGCATATTGCATGGACGGAAGGTTATACGGGAGAACTGTTTGTAAACAAGAAAAGGCTCTGCCATACAAATGAAATAGGCCTGGTTGGTCCTCTGTGCGAGCCAACTGGGCCACGCAGTATATTTAGACGAGACAAAGAGTTCATTCAGCCGCTCATTATTGCATGTCATTAGTATTCTTTGCGCATGCTCACGATTCTGACAGTCTGCTTGCATTTCAGATGCTCTTCCTTCTGAGTGTCGAACTCTTTAGTAATCATCATGGTATAGCAGAGTATCTAAATAATTTGTTTTATAATTAGGTGAGGTTTGATGATTTAGGTCACTGAAGATCTTCAGCTAAAAGAACCCCTTTATACAGTACAAATGTTTATCGTTCAATCCATGGTTGGTTTATGAAATTGACTAGTGTTAGCTAAAATTAATCTTTTGTCAGGGAACTATAGGAGACATACCCCTTGTAGGGTAAAACCTTAATGAAATAGTCTCTATATAGAGAAGCTTCATAATATAAACAATGCGTTTCGAACACATACTGTTCTTCTTCAAGCATAAAATAAGAATGAGTGTGTTGTGGTTCATCTGACATTCATCCTGAGAAGAACACCACATGTTTGAAACGCGTTGTTTTTATTATAAACTGTTATATGCGGAGGCCATTTCATAATTTTTTTTACCCTATAATGAGTAAATATCACTTAAGTAAATAAACCCCTGCTATTGTCCTCCTGTCTGTAATACCCGTAAATTGTTTAAAATTTTAGGAAACAATCAGTAAGACTTCATCGGGCTCATTTGAAAAATAAGCAATTTTTTTTCCAATGCCGACACTTATAAGAGTAAGCAAAAATGTTTGTCCTTGTTTTTTACATTTTTGTCTTACCCCTTTTATTACAGACTTTTTAATTGTTTTTGCCAGTGCTTTCCAACAGGGGCTCTTCAGTATTCCTCAAGCATTCTGTAACGTTGATAGCCAAGTTTATTACATGTTAATACTTAATTTTAAATCCAGTTTTTAACGTCTTTGAAGTATTTAATGTTTGGAATGGCTTAAATGTTTTGAACAGTTTTCAAGTCAATGTTTGATCGTTTATTATATTTTTATTATCTTCACAAAAATAGTCAAAAAAGATTAAACATTTGTTTAAATATAAACCGTTGAATTTCTTGAGGGCTATGTAACTCTTTTCAAATTTAAATTAACTTAAAGTTTTAATGTTTCAAGGTTAAGAATAAACGAGATTAAAACTTTTTTGAAATATAAAATCTTTTTGAATTGTATGTAAATATTTGAGTGCTTTGAATTCTTTTTTTTTATTGGTCAAAAGTTTTGAAAGTATTGAATTGTGATAACCTCAAGATTGATTATGAAAAGAATCACACCAAAATGTCTTAAAAAAGTTATAGCAATTCTGAAATTATGAGTTCTATGAAAAATTGAATTATTTGCCAGTTTGATTCGAAGCTCTCTTCTCTATGAAGGTATTTGAGCTGCTAAAATCTAAAAAAACTGTAAAATTTGTGCTTGGGTTCTATGTAAATGGCGATTAATCTATACCAACTTCGTAATTGAAAACGTATTTCTTTGAAAATATTCAAACAATTTTTAGAATAATGTTTACATTTAATCAATAAAGAAAAATTGAAATTTATGTTGGTCCATAATATTGGAGTACCCATAGAGGTGTTTATGCTGCACCACTACCCATGAGCATTCCGTTATTACAGTCATTGGATAGTAGCAAGGAACATCTGAGCGTGACGTGCTGGTATACTGGTGTGCAGGTTCTCTTATCGCGTAGTGCTTGCATGTTGGCTTTGCTGCTTAGGGCTTTTATTTGAGCAGAACAATGAAATTGCATCACTCTTTTTAAATACCTCGTATTTACTTTGTTATTTTCATATCATTGGAATATATCTACTGACTACATAAAGGTATAAATATGTTATTTATGTAAATCTTATTATTATGGGGAAATATTTTTTTCTTGCGAGACATGGAACCAACTGTGATTCTGTTCTACTGGCATACCATTGTATCGTATACAATAATACATATAATGAGGTTGTATACATATTATGGCCAGTATCTACTCGCACTTTTCAGTTTTTAGGACTTCCATTAAGATTTGGTCGTCCTCCCGATGGGAAGTGTCCATTAACCCCGCATCAGTCCTCACCTAAGAGAGTACCAGTTTTCAAGTCTACCAGTCAACTGATGGACCTTACCCCTTTAGGGTTGAGGGTCTGGAGGGAACGTTCAGGGAAGGTACTTCTTCTCACACCGACATCCTAGAGAATCTAACCTTCTGGGGTTAAAAACCTCATCCACTACGAGTCCAACACCAACAACGGGGCATACGGAAAATTGAAGAAATATCGCATGGACTTCCTCGTCCGCATGGCACCGACAATATTTTAAGAGTCCTCGGGTACAACTCCAGACCTAGGTTGTATTGAACCTGCTTTGGCTGCTGTTTACTTGTGGCCTATTTAGCCAGTCCACGCAATCAGCGTAACCTGTTTCTCATCTCACTGCGAGGACGGAGATGATTAGGCACATGAGAAGCAGGGGATCTGCCTCCCCAGAGAAGGAGAACCCTTCCAGTGGTGGTGACCCTGAGTCCTCGAGAGAGCATTATCTACATATTGTTTGTACCTGTTGTTAGTTATAATATTATAAAGATATAATAATACCTTAATAACTATTCAGCTGTGCTGAAATATCATTCCGATACCACGTAGGTAATAACGTACGGGGTAAGGTGAAATATGTTTATTTAACGCGGCAGA
The DNA here is from genome assembly GCA_026182355.1 of Hermatobates lingyangjiaoensis. NCBI lineage: Eukaryota > Metazoa > Arthropoda > Insecta > Hemiptera > Hermatobatidae > Hermatobates > Hermatobates lingyangjiaoensis. The sequence continues at coordinate 1,481,057 of JAPFBL010000035.1, read as the reverse complement.
CTTAATGTTTATTTTGTTCTAGACTGGTTTTAACATTTATTTTAAAATTATGCTTATATTATCATACTTTAAAATTATTCTAACGTTATCATATTATAATGTTTATTTCAAGAGACACTTTTTTATGTTGTATTTTATTCTTAACATGATTTTTTTTCTTAAGTAATATTTGCTTGAAGTTTTATGAACATTTTAATTTGTACATGTGAATTATAACAGGTGATGATTAAAATAACTTGTGTTTACCCTTCTCTTCTACGAGGGGTGTAACTAAATTATTTATGTGTTGATATATTGAGTAAATGTTTCCGGGGCATGGGACCGATTGCAGTCTGTGCTGCTGACATGGCCTTGCTTCATATAGGTTTATTACCATGATTGGAGTGTTTTGAAATGCGCTGTCTCTTTATTATTACTTAATAGTCTAACTCTCTCTTCTCACTGACCCCACGGAGACGCGCGATCGTTGTGCTGATTGGACCCTGCTGCTGGGAGTGTAAGCCACCCCTATTCTTTTCCTATTCACACCGTCCAACAGCCTCCAATACTCCCATGTCATTACTTCATAACATCTCTCTTAAGCTACTTCCTTCTAATTTTCCCATTTCAGTCTGTTACAACCAAGCCCGGTTTCTGATCACCTTTAATGATTACTTGATTCATGTTTCCATTAGTTACTTCTGAGTACTTCCTTTTGTTAACTTTATCACAATAGAATCGTCGATTTAAAACAATTAAATATTTCATTTATTACAATAGCTCAGCGTAAGACACTTTCACTGGTCAATAAAAAGCCGTTCGCCTAAATAGTTTGATCTTCATAGAAGTCATGAACTCTTCAAGTTTTATCTAGGCATTTACTGTACCCTTGAAGCTTTACTCACGTATTCACTGACCTATTCAAGTTTGAACCATGCTTCACTGAACCTTTTAAGTTTTATCCATGCATTCACCCTGAATATCTCGTATTAACAAATAATATATATATTATTGATAATATATGTCATTTGCTCTTTTTCATTCATTAGACATGTTAGTGAGGGAAACATACTACAATAACATGAAACATATATAAAAGCAATAATACCTCCATCAATTTTCTAAATCACGTAAAAATACATAAATAGGTTATGTTATAATATACCTCATATTGCTTTAAAAGTAATATATTTATTGTTTAATTAATACCAGTAATTATTATTGTACATAATACTTTGTAATATTCAAATTAACATTAATGTATTGATTTGTTAATTAATTGCAGTATTCAAACAAAAATATGTGGTCTATTTTTTGGGATGGCATTTGAATTATAATACAAGATTTGAAATAGTAATTATTTCAAACAACCTAATGCTGTTTTCTAGGTTTACCTACAATAAAAATTATTCATTGTACCACCATATAGAAAAACATAATTATATTGAAATATGGTAGAAGGTCAAAATAAGGTAAAATAGAAATAGGTATAGACAGGTACTATATGGGGTAACTGTTTAAACTTCGACGAGCTCATAATCCCTTTATGAAAAACATATTACATGATAAGCCTTTATATATAGGATTTTCTGACGGATAGCAAAATCTGCTAACGTTTTTCGCTCTTAGTAATTATAGAGGAGGTGATATATATTTTACATTTTTCATAAGCTTACGAAAGAATATAACTAACATTGAATTTTGTTATTAACTAGTTTAAAATGAATACTATTATTAATATTAGAATTAGAAAAAACCGTCATACCTCGTAAGTTGATATCGGAGATGTTGGAGCGCTTTCGGATCTGGTCCATCTTCATTCGCAACTGTTGCGAATGATTTGCGAATGAAGATGGACCAGATCCGAAAGCGCTCCAACATCTCCGATATCAACTTACGAGGTATGACGGTTTTTTCTAATTCTAATATTAATCTTACTAACCTCAGTGGTAGTAACAATATGCATGTATTTAATACTATTATTGTTGTAATTACATTTTATATAGTTAAAACTGAATGAATTACAGTGAAAGAACATTGTTTGTTAGAAAACAATTTTAAATTCACTTCTGAATCAAAGGGTGTGTAAATGATATTTTAGTGAGATGATCTAGTGACCATTTTAGGTGTGGGTGAAATAAATTCAAAGAATAACTCCGGATCTTTATATACTTCAGCTCATGGGCTGACGATGTAAGTGGCATCATAACTAAAAACATTAACTGACTGTTGGTATGTTTGAATCTTACCTAAACAACTATTCACAAACTCATTGTGAATATAATATTCCTCTTTTTGTTGGAAATTAATTTATGATTTTTTTTTTAAATTTGCTAATAAGTAGATTTAGCATTAAAAGAGGTGTTTGACAGGAGAAAACTTAAATTAGGATGAATTTAAGGGAAGGTGTTCCTTATTTAGGTAACAGACAAATGACAATAGACCAGATGTCAATATTTGTTAATTATTTTGAGAGATGTGGGGTATGCGGGTTAGCATTCAATCCCAGATCACCCGTCTGGTCAAGGAATAGCTGAGATTTGGATGGCCCATACTCTTAAGGAGAATAAAACATGAAATCATAGTAAGATTAACTGATAGTGTTATCGTATCTAAGTGATGAATTGGAAAATGAGAACAAAATATGTTTTGGCTTTTGACTATATGCTGCAAATAGTAGACTATATAATACATACATGCATAATGGCAAAGAGAGAGCGAGTGAGTGAAGTCCGTTTATCTACTGAAATGGGAATCTTTCCCTGAATATTTTTTTCCCGGCAGGATTATTTCCCCGGGGTCTTTTTACCTGGTCGCTGGACTTGTTAGTAAGTGATGGGGCTGCAGGTCTCAGCACGTGCAGAGCCTGCGCGGGTGGGAGCGTTGTCTATTAGTCTCTTTGTCGCGCCACAGGGGCCTGCCCACTTCCTGGCCAAGGGCAGGGAGTGCCATCCGCCCAGCCTCACCCTTTCTTTCTTGTTCCAGAGTCCCTGTCTGCCTCTCGACAAGCCACCCCGCGCACCTCACCGCACCCAGGTAACCTACTTTTGCATTTTTAGAATCTACGCTCTTTATTATTCTCACCTTTATTTATTTTTTATAATTCTGTCACGTTATTCACTTATTTGAAATTGTTACTCATTAATTTTCATGGAGAGTACTTATTTCATTAATCAAGAAGCAGTACACGGGATTTAAATTAAAAGTTGACTCGTCTGGTCATCTAGAATAACTTTCTTACCAGCATCCACCCACCTTGGCTATTTGTAATATTTCCAAGTGCTGATCATTACTACCAGTAGTGAGTTGTTACTAAATAGCTGTGCTTGCATGAGTACATGGTTAAACGTTTTACTATTTCTAAATTGGAGCAGACATTGCAACATAATATTGTGTTAGTTGCCAATTTATTATCAGGAAATACATCATCAACTGAATTAAATAAATCATCATGTTGTAATGTTAATATTATCATTTCTTTCATCAACTAATAGTAACTATCATCTATGTGTTCATCTTCAGTGTATATATTCTACACTTCATATAATTAATGTTTCTTCTAGAAAAGAGCAGATTTTTCTCTCAGATGCTTTGTACTAACATTCATGTTGGATAAATAAACCATCAACATTGTTCGGAGAATGTGAAATGCTGTAAAAATGATGAGTTAGTTTCATGCATGAGGGTGAGAGTCCCTTAGCTTTAGTCGTCTACAGGTGCTCCAATCGTTCAGTTACTCATCAATTACTTTTGTACTCATAAATGTTAAGTGTTTCACTTTTCAATAAATAAAAACAGTTTTTTGTTTTTTTAAAAAATTGGTCCAAGTGAAATTAAAAATCGAAATAACTTAGTTTCATTAAAAATTGTGTAATTTTATGTAAATTGTGAAGTGTATTTTTCAATGGTTGGATTATAGTGGCATATACAAGTAGTTTTTTTGAGAAACTAACATCATAGAATGAACCTTACAGCTTATTGTTTTCCCTCTTGTATAAACCCGAGTTTCTAAAGCGTTTTTGTTAACATAGAACGTGTATAAACGCTGCACAACTGTTTATGTAAAAATTCAGTCAACTGTTAGTCTAACTGCATGAACTGAAGTATTAATGTGGATATTATTTACTTGTTACTGTCATTGATTGGTAATAGCCCTTAGTTCCTTTCCAACTCGTTATTATACTTAGTGTTTATAATATGTTAGTATTAAGTACTTAGTTACTTCGATAGAGCATGTTTGAGTTATTGGAATAAGCACTGTCGGTCTCAAAGGACTAAAATACTAAAAAGAGTCCTTTTAATTCTTTGTTTCAGTTTAATACTATTGTATTTTTTAACAACATAGTCATGTGTATTAGTGTGCAGATTGTTTAACTCTCCTTGTGTCTATGGATTCATTTTTAAAAGATGAATATACTTTTTATGTGTGAGATAGAAATTTAACCACATATCCCTTTAAGAGGACATAAGAAAGTCGTTAGCAAGCATGTTATGTGTCACATACTCCTTGAGCTGTATATTCTAGAAAAAATGAGCAGGGCAAACATTTAGGATTATGAATGGAAAATCAACTCATCTATCATAGTAGGATATCGTCTGTGGGTAGTGGAATATTTATTGCAGAATCAGCAGATCGTACTATATTAGGAATGAGACGTATATTGCCTCATACTACTACGGATATCGTATGGAATTACTTAAATATTAAAAAAAAAATCTGTAAGTGTTCTAATCATAACCGTGGATATCCTTTGTAGATATTGTGTTGATTTGAACGATCTGCGTGAAAAATCGTAATCAGTCTGAAGATGATTTCGCTAGGATCGGAAACGTGTCTTTTACTTTCTCAGGTATAAAACATCTTCATATAGTATTCATATTTTTATATTCACCCAACAGTGATTGCTGGTTTCTATAAATATCGAAATAGAGTACATCTATGTTTGTGTGTTCGTTCGTACTATATATTTGGCTAAATGAAATCCAATATGAATTGAAGAGGTCTCATTTTCTTGCAATTTTCGTTATCAATTTTCGCAAAAATTTTTTTGCTCATCAGTTCCTATGAAACTAAAAAAATCCATTAATGCATGGACATGTCGTGTTTTTAGTAAGTATGTGAATATTTTGAGAGGCCTTACTGTTTGTGTGTGTGCTTCAACCAAACCAAAGTGGTATCATTAATTAACGACTTGAAGAGCTCTATGTGAATGACTTTTTAGATTGTGTCTACAACTGTGTGTATAGCAAATATAAACTACGAAAAATACAAAACATTGAAAGCAACATAATATGCAGTTTAAAATATTTTAAAGTCAAATGATTTTAATCAGAAAACATGAAAGCACGTATTGATCAGAAATCATTCCCTATAAGTTTATTTGTAAATTTTTTTCCGTATTGTAATATAAAGTTCCAAAATCTCTGAAAGTACACATTTCAAGTTCACCATTTGTTTAAATTTTTACGGACACCAGTCAGTTTTGCAGATGTTGTTACCAGTCAATTTTCATGTTAATTGTCTGTCATTTAAGGTATGATATTACATTCGTTTGTAATTAGAAAGTTTGGCAAATATTTAGAACAGTAAGTTATTAATAGTAATTCATACCATCGTCCACATTTATAGGGTAATATATATTCCTACAAACAATTTCGCAAAATAAAAGTCAATGTATAAAGACTTATGCGATTATCAGTGTTACCGTGACCTACCTCCCACTAAGACCTCATTAGAGTCGAAAAGTGAATGACTATAATAATCACAAGGATGAATGTAATTACTGGCCGAAAGATGTTAGTCTCTTTAGGATTGCATACTCTAGTTGTTTATAGGGGTATACATTGTTTCCCTCTTATTATGAAGTATTTGGCAATAAGCCTGACGTTATGTCATTGTGATGATAAGAAAAGTATTATGAGTAACATGAATCTTTTCTCCGGGACGAGTTTCGAATTACCCACTGGGTTTTGAGACTATAAGCATCCACATGAAAGCAAGCGATTTCAACAGGAGTGGCAGTGCATTCCGTAAATACTTGGGCTGACAGTTTGCTTTCAAATCCCCACTGTTATCTTATCAGATGGGGGTGGTCAGTGGGCGACTTTCTCCCTCCGCTTCCTGCTCAACCTGACATTCTGCTAAAAGCCGTCCTCTTCATTAAGGCCCACTCTCTGACCACTAAATGACAACTTTCCATTTCCTTCCAGTCCTTTGTCCTAACTCTCTTTACTTAAAAATATCAGTTCTTATCGTGCACTAGTGACATGCAAGCTTCCGTTACTACTTTCTTTCTACAAACGAAAATCCCTTGACTTCATTGGCATTGTTTTGACAGTATAGAAACTTAATTTCAATTTATAGACGCAATATTGAAAATTAACTAGATGTCATAATTCACTTTGTATTAACAATGATTAAAGTGTTCTGTGTTTCTTTCATACAGTTCCTGTGTTTTGTATGGTAATTTTGTGAGTTTTGTTCTACAGTGAATTTGAAAGATGGTTGTACTTATTTTTGTAGAAAATAAACTTGATTTTTAGTAATATTGCTTCATAAGAAGTTAAGTAACTTAATTCAAGTGAAAAGGTGGTTACTATTTTTTCCATTATTTTAGACATTCTAGAAACTTGAATTTATTTATTTAGTTTTGCTTTAATATGAATGTTTCTTTATAAAAATGTCAGTTATGTTAATTTGGACAATATAATACTAAAAAGACAACTATAAGTTCCACCTGCAGTCATTTGTGTTTAACTTAATATTTTTTTAACTAACTTCATTAGATTGATAGGTGAAAGTAAATTTTTAGGAGTCAACTCCTTTTAGAAGTTATGATAATAACATTTTGTTGACTGATATCATCACATCAATTAAATGAAGCATACTCTAAAAAATTGATACTGAAAAGAACCTTGTCTCGGTTTATCTTTAGAGTCAGATCCATCAATGTAAACGTGATACTATGTTGGCGTTGGGTATGACTTAGCTATCCCTACAAGGCTTGCAGATCTGAGGAGCGAGGAGCTATATTTGCCTTGGGATTATCAATCCTGAGTTGAGGTCGGGAGTAACTGTATCACTCAGAAATTAAGCTTTCGAAAGCATTACCACTCTCCCTATTATACGTTGTGTGCAAGTATGTTATTCTATGTGGAATATCTTCTATCTGTCATGAGTGGAAGATAGAAAGTCTTTCCCTCAGAGAGTCTGTGGATTTGGAGTAAAAGACGCAGTGAACTTATTGTGACAGGACTCGAAAGTGGAGTCAGTATAACTAGACTCATTCTCGCTCCAATATTTAAAGGACATTAATCTCTGTATATAAAGTTCGTGAGTTTTTTTGTTTTTTCACCCATTTTCCGTAGAGATAGAGACCTGTAAATAAATATATATCATTTATTATCTGAATAATGTTAAATAAAAGGAAATGATCACTATATTCCCAAAATTGGAGCCAGGGTAGCAAGTGTCTTGGGTGCTCGCCGATGGCAGTAGTGCATATATATAAATGTAAATTTATAAATTATATATAAAATTAAATTATATATATAATATTTATTATTTTAATTGTTTATATATATATTTTAATTGTTGTTTCTTGTTATTAAGTTCACGGAAACAAATTCTTATATGGCCCAAGCTTTTGATATAGTATTCTTAACATAAAAATACATAACAATATATATATAATATAATTTATTAAATTATATATAAATGTAACAATTTTTTTTAATGTAATATTTGTGTGATATAAACACTGGTAATAAACTAAAGGCATGAAGTCAGGATAGCCCACTGGCCTGCGTGCTCGCCGGTGACGGTAGCACAAATATATTAAAAATAAATGACACAAAAAAATTTTGAATTTAAAATTTGTATAATATAAACAATGGTAATAAAGTAAAGACATGGATCCAGGGTAGCCAGTCGCTTGCATGCTCGCCGATGACAATAGTAAAAATGTATTATATATAAATGTAACAAAAAAAAATTTAGTTTGAAATTTGTGAAATATAAACACTGGTAATAAAATAAAGGGATGGAGCCAGAGTAGCCCAGAGGCTTGCATACTCGCTGATGACAGTAGTGCAAATGTATTATAAATAAATGTAACAAATATATAATAAACTACTACATTAGAGGTTAAAAATGAATAATTTTAGAAACAAACTTGAGCACAACTGACACATATAAATACGAATGTTCTAAGGTAATATTATAAAGAAACATTCTTTTCATTAATTTAATGTTAGGTAAATAAATTGAATATTTCAATTTACAAGTTTTGTTTGTTTTAAATATATTTCATTGTGTATATAACTTGAATTGATATTTTAGTGTTTTGTATGATGAAATAAATGATTTTTTTCTACTTTTAAAATATTTCTATTTTGCTAAATATTCTTACTTTGTATATATCTTGAACCATGTTAAGAATATTATATCAAAAACTTGGGCCATATAAGAATTTGTTTCCGTGCCCTAATAACAAGAAACAACAATTAAAATTATCCTGTCAATCATGTTCAGTGAATTAATTTCAATACCTATTGTTATAATTTTTGAGTGACACAAAGGGTCATGGGTAGTCTAGTAAGGTATATAAAATAGCGAAGTACATTTAACGCAGCAAGCAGTGTGCAAACTACACAATGTTTAACAGAATACATGGTGGTGGTGGACATTAAAAGCATTAAGCAGTAGAGATATAGTGACATTCAGTTTATACACTACTTAGGTTTCAAGAATGTGCTCCCAAAAATCCTTTAAATTATTTTAATATTTTCAATAAATATTACTGCATTTTATATCCAACTTAATTCAATATATGTTTTCCATTAAAAACGTTATATTTCGTATGACTAACGCAGCGTTCGTGCAACCATTACGACCGCTGTCTTTACCCCTTGTGCAGGGAATATATTATGAAAGGTGTCGGATTCGGTGAGTTTATTTGGTAGTTAATATAATCGGAGTCAGTTTGGTTAAGTTGTGAGAGTCAGGGTAGTGAGTTTATTGCCGCGACACCACAGCCCTGCATATCAGACCTAGTAATATCAGCTACTCATATGACCTACAGTCAGTCATGATTCGGTAATATGGCTCAAAATGGGTTTCAACAAATTACCGAGATATTGTAACCCTAGAATTCCATACAAGGCAAAAAGCTGTATTCATGTTGGAAAAAAATGAGTAAAGTTTTTACATATATTTTTTTATATGAAGAAAATGTGTTTTGAACATGTGAAGAACACTGCGTGTTATTTTATAGAAACGTTATGTCGAGACCTTGATTATTTTATCCCAACGTGGTGAGTAAATATAACAAAGTGGCTGATTGATCAATTTTGAAATAAAAACCATATACTATATGTGTGCTGTCACAAACAACTTATACTGGTACCTCGGGATACGAATTTAATTCGTTCCGTAACCTTGCTCGTATGTCAATTTACTCGTATCTCAAAGCAATTTTCCCTATTGAAATTAATTGAAATGCCATTAATCCGTTCCAGTCCCCAACCCACTTACCCCTAATTGTTTTTGTTATGTGATTTTGAATAAGAAAAATGTATTTATAAATAACAAATATTGTATAGAAACATAATAAAAGATAATGAAGAGGTGGTTAGAAAAAACTGGTTTTATTAAGTTTACGTACATATTACATAATTACATAATTACGTACATATTACAGTACATAATTAGTATTTTGGTTATTTAAATTTGACTTAGACATAACTTAAATGCTACTGTATGCTTAATTGTAGTTACTGCTTTTCTCTTCACTGTTATTTGCCTTTTTCGCAGAATAAAAAAAACTACCCAAGTAGGCTTGTTTCTTCCTTCCTTTCAGAATGCTACGGAAATGAGTTAGGAAAGTTTCATTAAGTAGATCCGATGCACGATTGGTTGCAACTTTTTCGGGGTGTTTCGGGGATCAATAATTCTGAGGCATGTCACAATGTTGAAGTGCTCTTTCTAGTACTCTCGAAGGGTGAGGTTTGTGTTCTCTGTCACGTCTAAGTAGGCCGTAGACGGCATCGTAGAAAAAAGAAATGTACATATTTATAAATGACCTGATACTACCATTGGCTGTTCCTCGTATCTCAAATTTCACTCGTATTTCAAAACAAAATTTCGCTCATTTGACAGCTCGTATCTCAAATAACTCGTATGTTGGAGCACTCGTATCCCGAGGTACCACTTTATCATTTAATTTATGAAATATTTTCCATTTTCTTTTTGGCTTCGTTTATCCTTTTAATGACTTTACCTTTTGGTTTGCTCATCGCATATTGGTTTATGAATATGTTGACAAGCAACGTATTTGTTTCACAATCCTACTGTTTACTAAAGCCGTGGCATAGAATTTCTGCAGATTACTATTACTGTAAGAAAACTAATGACCTTCCAACAGACTCTCTAATTAGAGCACTTCTACATGGGTCAACCTTCCCGGGATGATGCTAATGACCTTGCGTTAGGTCTAACTACTGACTTTCAATTGACTTCGTACTTCGTGAACCACTCTTTGCCATCCTCTTATTATCTGTAATTGTAAAAATTACAATTATATCTTACTTAGGATATCATGGTTTAAGGTTGATATGAGCGTATTTTAAGTGTGACATTTTTGACATACCTGTACGTCATCTTATACTATAGTTATTACAGTGACTTTCAATATAGGAAAAACATCATGGCGACTGCAATGTTTTTCTTTCTTTACGGATAACGCCCATTCGTTGTTTCAATTCTAAGTCATAATGTGTGATATGCAGTGTATTTTTGATGGGATCTGCCTATCAAGAATATCTGTGCAGCAGGTTAGCTAGTGGTCTCATTCCAAACACCGATGTCTGCACAGTGGGCATTCATCAGTTTCATCAAGTCGTACTGTGTTTATGGTAGTGGTCTCATTCCAAACATCGATGGCTGCAAGTGGGCATTCATCAGTTTCATCAAGTCGTACTGTGTTTATGTAGGCTGTGAGTAATTTCTCCAGATGCCTGACTGAGCCAGTAACGCTGACGATCGTCCTGACTTCACAACTAATGCTATGGCCCCGTGATGTCCTTATACATTTTTTTGTTTATTCATACCATTTTCCTTATGATTTATTTCAAATCCAGTGATAAGTACTTTGATCTAACGCTGTTAAAGAAGTATTCCTATTAATTATTGTAACCAGGATTACCTTATTCGCTCATTTGATAAGTCTACTTTTCTTACTATACTGTGTGGTTTCTTACCAGGGACTGTATAGCTTTTTACATATTGTGGAGTATAATTCATACAATTTAGAACTTCAAGCTTCAACATTATAATATTAAATGCTGCTTTGAACAAAGTTTAGTTTTGTTTTGGTTTTTTGTTGTGAGTCTTACTGTTTCCCTACTCAAGTTTATTAGAGAAGGGCTTTCGTGTCTCTTAGAATAGATTTACATTCCGTCTGTGTAAACAAGTTGCTTCTTCTAGTGCATTATAAAGCATGGGTTTTGACCAATACTTGCACCTTTAAATTTGCATTAGAAAGAGCAGTCATCCTACCACTGGATACCATGTAATTATTCATAATTATCTAAAGTAAGTGAAACCCGACAATTATTGTAATTGATTAAGATAATTAAATTAACTTTCCAGTATCAGTTAAAACCAAATGCAGTGAGTCATAGTTGTGAATGAGTTTTCAACATGAATCTACATTTATATGTAAATGAGCTGTTCATGTTGTACTAAACTTTACGCCATTCATTGCTTTCGAAGCTGAAAATTTTTGTAATAAACTATTTTTTTTTTTTGATAATTTATGCTAATAGAATCTAACTGTATAAGTGTATGTATGTGTGTATGCTGTTTACGGCAAGTGCTTTGAGTGAACATGTGTGCAGGAACATTTCTTCTCAGTTTTACATCCAGTGTTCCATTGCTCGCAGTTAGTTGTCCACTTTTGCAGATACTATAGTAATATGATTTGCTATTTGTTTGCATTTTTATATTCACTGTCATTGAGTGTATTTTAAATGTATTCATGTATGCAGTCTTGAGTATTACTTTATAAGTGTTTCGGTAATTAAACAACTATTAAGTTATTTATTTATGATAATAATATTTAAGATTAAGATTAGAATATTATAGATTAGGGTTCAAAATTAAATAAAATATATCATTAATTTATATGTAATTTATTCTGCTATTGAAATTAATTAGCAACAGAGATTACAATTAAAGTCAATATTTTTTTATGTTTTTTCAAAATTCATTTTATTAAACAATAAGGATAATTAATAAGGAATAGTTGTTTTCAATATACTGGTTGCCACTAGATGTCGGAAGTGAAGCAATCGGTCGCGTTTCCTCGTAGATATGTATACCGTGCTGTTCGCGTATCCGTCACATCCATACGGTGACTTGCCAATAATTAATTGGTGCGAAATCAACAGTGAGTCACGCCTTCCTGTTTTCATATAACAGAAGGCATTCGAACTTGCAAGTGTGGGCTTTTCATACAAAAATGTAAATAACCTTTTAAGTCATTTGTTTAATTAATTAATTATATCATTTCAAATAGATATATTTAATTCAATTAATTTGTAATGCTGTTAAACAGTTCTATAAATATGGCTATATTCAATACTGTTTTTTTGCCTTATGATGTTAATAACAATTGTTTAACAGTTTGGTCCCATAAATGAACGTTTTGAACTTCTCTTCGCTGGCGCTATTAATTGTGTAATAAACAAGAGCTGTTGCACCCTGATTGTTCCGATAGTGTATTTTTAATTTATACCTTACAAAGATAAATTAAATCACACCTTTTGTGATTTTTTTAAAAAATCACAAAAACTATAATACATACTTTGATGACCACATTTCAGAAAAATATCTGCTTTAGTTCTCTTTTCTATGTGTACAGCTCCTCCGTGAAGTGTTTTTGAAGCTTATACTTAAAAGTATATTCTCACACTATTAATCGTTTGTTCTATTTCTTTATAACAACAGTTTCATTTCGTGACTTTTCTTCTTAATTGACTCAGTAATTCTAATAGCTTATTTTTCAGTGTGGGGGGTTCTAATATTTATAATATATACTTTTTATAGTTTATTAATCATGAAAGGTAAAGGATACATGTGTTATTTTAATTAATTGCCTTCATAACTTTTTACAACAAAATTCTATTGTCTGATAGGTGAGAAATATATATAAACATCAGGTGAATGAAAAAAAAAGTATTATATTTTCTCTCTGATGTTCTCTTTTGGCATACCTAAAACTTTCCAAGTTCCAATCTAAATTTAATATGATTTATTAATTCCGAGAGGAACCATTTTGGATAAGTTGAAGTATTATTTGTTTTAATTAACTACGTAATGGTCTATGATGAGTGAAATACGTAATATAGAAATAATTAGTGCATTATTCACTCGAGAATGAAAATATAGTGGCTAAACTAAATTCCGGTAAATTCGATAATAATGAAACATAATCGCCCTTCGAGAAATTGTATTTAATATTATGAAATTCAAGAGGTAGATCTTAAGGATGTATATGATGTACATATGTTGTAAGAGAAGGTTGGTGGTATTTGTTATGCTATTTGATAATACAATAAAAAAAATCAATATTTCTAGTAACATATTTATTTTTACATTTTTGTGACTATTTATAATAAATTAAAAGGAAACCTCTTAATACAAAGTTTATCAAATTAAATAATGCCGGTAAAACAAAGTTACTTTTAGTTGTTATAATAATATGAAATTCAATACCTATAGTAACTTCTTTATATTTGACATTATTATCATCACTTGTAATAAAAAAAAAAGAAACCTTTAATATGGAGTTTATGTGTTCAATAAAGGTAGTAAAACAAAGTTATTTTATCAAAGTTAAAACGGATTAGAAATGATTTTTAAAACGTTGAATGGAATTCAATTCAGTTTCATAGGTCTCCAGTTAGTGTATAAATAATTATTATCAAGCCAGAACATGGTTAGTCCCTTCATTTCCCGCCAACGTTACACATAATGCGCATGTCTTTTCTATCGTATGATCATTTCAACCAATCATAGCTCTCATTTTTTTCCAAGTCCTTTTCATATTTTTCATAATAGCGTCAGTTTTATTTGTAATAGTTTTAAACGAATTCAAATGTGTTCTGATTGAAAAATTTATTTCAATATATCTGTTTTCAATTAGTTTTTACGTTGATTGAACGACAATGCAAGAATACAGAAGATATTCATCATAGTTACGGTCAGTGGAAACATGATATTAATTTTCTTTTCTATATTACGAGTGGGATTGATAATTGTTCAGACTTTTCACTTTTATGTATAGTAATATATTATTAGTAATAGTATATTTTGATCACCATTACACCTCACCAGGAAAATAGAATATTTAATATGATTACCACCATATATACCATACAAAAAATACGTTGTAGTCATTTTCAAGGCTCAGGGAACTTATCAACTGAGTCAAAATAGTTTCTTCTATAAAAATATTGAAAAATCTTCTTTTAATATCATTGTAAACAGTTCTTTAGTGTATTAGTTGTAGCTATTTTCCAAATTTCAATTAGTAATTTTGGATCTTGAACAATGTTATTCTCTTATGCTGTATTGTTACATTAAAATTTATTATTTTCTAAAATATTATTTTTAGATAAATACTTTGCCTAATCTATACATTATTAAAAAATCCTCTAACAGTGTTTCAATTGTTCACTATATTGTTATACTATATGTGTTCTAATACTATTTTTATTGTACTATTGTAGATTCTCCTATTTTATTTGTTCATAGTATTATTTGTGTTATATACCATGCTCTTAGTGTGAATTGATTTTGGTCAGTGAATATTAATAAACATATAACACAACAAATACTTCATTGAATAATTGGTGAATATCAATTGCTTAATTAGATGTATTAACATTATATTTTATGTACCAACTACAACTTAATTTAAATTAATCGAAGTTTCATTTTAAATAAAGGGGTCAGATTAGTCCAGAGTCAACATGTTTGCCTAGGGACTGTTAGATCCGAAGTTCAATGCCCACTCTGGTCCACGACTTATTTACGTGGAATGTGAAAAAAATCTGTTACATCGTCCTTGGGAGTGGGCGTTAAGTGGTTGGCCCCGAGCCTGTACGATGTCAAGTATATATACGTTATAGGCCCCTACTCTAAATAATACACTTCTGTTAAGACTCCCAATGTAGAATCATTGTGTAGTATCTCAAAGGGCAAAAGTTCGACCTATGTCTGTTCTCTTGTGAAACTGCCACTGCAACATAACCTAATTTAAAATAATCCTAGTTTAATTTAAAATATTCCAAGTCTAAATTAAAATATTTCATTTCACTGTTGTTCAAATTTATTTATATTATATATTATATTATATTTATATTATAATTTATATATTTATATTTATAGTTTGTCAACTTGAAAATACATATACACTATGTTGAAGTTTAAATGAAACATTGGTTATTTTAAATTAACCCGAAAAACTAGTATACTCGTATTAAGGCAAAAAATATATTCCTGGTGGTTAATATTACTCCAATCGTATGTACATTAAGTTTATTGTAAATTGTAGGAAATGTTTCCACATAAAGTTGACTTGTAAACGACAATAAAAATTGTTACTTTACTATAGTATAGTGATCGTGAAAACATTCCATCTCGAGATTTTGACCGATTTACATGTTTTAAGGTCCCAAAGTTATTTATGACGGTTTTCCAATAATGTCTGTGCGTGTGCGTGCGTATCTAAAATTTGTGTAGACGATACAGTCCATAATCTTTCATAGATGAGGTTAATATTTTCTATAAAAATGGTCTTCAAAGTGTACATAGTGTTTATTATATTTGATTGCCGAATATAAATAGAAATGCATTAAACCATTTGATTTTGTCAATTAATGTCATTACTTAGGTAATGAAATTTTTCCTCATTTGAATTTTTAAATAGTGATAATAATCAATTAAAATAAGATTTAGAGAATAAAATGCAATGATTTGGAACACCACTGCATTGGATAAACAGATAGGACTTTAAGACAGTGGTATAAAGTATAGATTCATGATTTAATCAGAAAAAGATAAGGGATTTCAAAATTTTTAAAACAACAAGAAAGTTTTTTTTTCAACAGATATTGAAATTTTGACTTATGATTGAATGATTGAATGTGAAAGCTATTGAGAAAACAAAAATCGTTATGTTGTTAACCGGTTGATACTTTTTTTACTTATAGTAAAGTTGAGTGTAGGCCACTCCAGATTTTTTTTTAAGTTTTTATTTTGTATATTTCCTCATTTTCTTCAGTTTCACTTATTATTTCTCAGATCTTCACTTATCTCTAGTTTAATTTTCTTACTTGACTTGAACTGGGCACTCGTGTGACAACACTGTTGTCTCCAACCGAAAGCTTCGCAAGTGCGCTTGGTGTCCCTATCCCTACCCTCCTGATGACAGTTAAACCGAAAATTAGTGACTACTCTGTGTCTATAGTTTACTGTGAAACGTGTAGATATATAAGAGTGAGTGAGAATAATATTCTTAACGAAGAAGCCTTTCGTTATTGTCACATGATGATGACTAAAGTGAACTGACCGTAATTGAAGCTGTCCCTTCAGTTTTAATTGTAGAAAATGAACATGGTATCGCTAGTCGTTCATACTTATTGACCGAATGATAGAAACATGCTTTGTTATGCCGTGGACTCCTGTCCACAAGTCTGTCTGCGTGACCTCTCGCTTATAACACACCTGATGTAAATATAATATAGATATTTGTACAATTCGTAGACGATATTTTCTTTATAAAAATATGTATGTAATTAAATAATTACATTAAGAGGAAATTATGTATTCCTCATTTGCTAAAACCAATTATAATATATTTAATAGTGATTAACTATAGTGTATGTATGTACTAGAATACAACTGTTCTGTGCTCTGTGTGGGATTAATGTAAATTTAGTGTAAAAGCAAGGTGTCTACTTGAAGCATTTTTAATTCATTATCTGTGCAATTGGTTACTGTGTGGTACTTATTCATAATTGGGGTAGTTAGAGTAATTAGTCTTCATACAAATAGTTTTTTTGTATGAACTACAACAACAGCGCGTTTCGACCTTAGTGTTCTTATTTAGGTTACATGAGTTACTCGGGTAGGTGAGAGAAGAGGGTTGTTGTTGTTATAAAAACCTATTTGTGTGAGACTAATCTCTTAAACTTTCCCATTAGAAGTATACTTAGATGTATATGGAAGAATATTTGTTTATTAATGAATGAATGTAATTTGGAAGATTGAATAATTGAAATAGTCATTATATATTTTGAACTTTGAATTGACTTCAGTATATTACATTGGTGTTTATTTCTTGGTTCATTGTTTTAATAAAAACTTATGTTGATCAAGGTGAAAGGGAAGGATTGACCACACCTAGGAGGGAAAGAAAATCGAGCTTAAAGAACAGAATTAAAACTTTTTTCGGTGTTCGAAAGAAAAGTAATAACGATGTCAGTGGAGATAATAGCTGGCGAGGGAGTGTGGGTGGACGATCTGAAGATGGGATCAGCTGGGGAAGGGAAAGTGAAGATGGAGAGAAGAGAATGGAGGATTCTTTGGGACGAGGAAGTATGGTGTCCAGAGGATCAAAGGAAGGGCCACGCGATCAAGTGAGTGACGGGTTGCTACTGCAAGATAACGACGGGTCACTTGACCAAGCCAGTAATCTGTCGATACAGCCTGCACCGTCTAAACATCAACTTGTTCCTGTCCTACAAACTGCCGACTTAAATGTATCTTGCAATGACGAGAAAGCTGTTAAAACTCAAGTACCAGAACCTAGCATTAGCGAAGTCCTAACAACTTGCAACGAATATTTGTCAAACAAAGACAATGAAACAAATGAACTGAACCCAATTAAAGATGTCCCTCCAGATTTAATTATGGTAAACGAACAACGAATAGGAAATATATATATTTCAGATGAAAAAACTGATATAAAAAAGTCGTTTGAGAATGTAAATGATTTAAATAATAATAAATCTGAAGAAGAAGTTGATAAAGATATCTTATCAATTAGAGGGACTGTTCATACAGTGCATTCCCCAGAGGAGTGCAAGATAGAGGATTTGTCAGTTGGACCAGATGGTGATAAGAGCAGCAATAACATAGAAAGTGTAACTTATTTGCCAGAGACTTCAAGTGAGGTTTGCAAAGCCGTTGTCAGCATTGAAGATGGATCACAACGTTTACAAGGCACCAGAGTAAGACCGAAATTCATTGTGATTCAAGAAGAAGATGAAGCTTCAACTTGTGATAGTGAAAACGTTGCATCTGTTAAAACAGATGATAGTGATAACACGTATGAGGATATAGAATGCCCAAATATTGATTGTTTGCCTCATCCAATGTATTACATGCATATAAAGAGACATTTGGATGTTATAACTGAAGAAAGTAGTGATATTAGTGATGGTGAGAAGTCGAAAATAACGATTACGGAAGAAACTTCTAATCAGTCTGTATCAAAGGATCAAGCTGCTTCCCAGCTTGACGGGATAGATACTTCTTGGCGAGATGGCCGAAGTTTGGACGATATGTCTGACGTACCGGTAATATCGGATTCGTTTTCAGATTCCGATTTCATCGGTGACGAAATGGCGGACATGAGGAAAAACATGTCAGCTGCCAGGTACAAGTTCCTGTCAGCCTACTTGAAAAAACCACCACTGTGCAAACCAAGAACATCGCTTGACGTTAAAAGGAGCATTGTATCAAGTTTCATTAATTCAGAATCAAAATCGGTAAAGATTGAAAGTTTGGAAACAGAAACAAACAAACCAACAGATGAACGGATTAGTACTATTTTAGTTGAAGGTCAATATCCTAAAGATGATATTGAATTGGTATACATTGAGAGCAGTGATTCAGAAGCAACAACTTTGAAAAACGATAACATGGAGCCGAACGGCAGCAATAGATCCAGCCTGGAAATTGAAGAAGACTTAAACAACATTTCTAAAGAGATGCAGGAAAATACAACGGAATTAGTAACTGTCTCATGTCAAGTGCAAAGGGACATTAACAGTTTGTACAATGTCCTTGAAACAGAACCTTCAGTTAGTGATGTTATTGAGATAACCGAACTAATGGACAAATTATCAAACGACGATGGCGCTCAGCATGTATCCAAATTATTAATCAACAGTTCAAAGGATGGCAAAGAAGAAGCCTTCAACTCACTGAAAAATCCAAAAGATAAATTAGAAGATGATCTAAAAATAATGCAAACAAATAACCATAATGTTTCGGTGACTTCAACCCTAGCGAGAACTAATATTGAAAAACTATGTTATAATGTGCCTTCTCTTGTGAACCTGAGCAATGGTGTTCTGATGAAAATGACTTTTGGAAAGAGTCCAAAAAAAGAAGATCCAGAGAAAGAAATGAACGTTGACTCAGGGTCGGAGTACATGCCGGACACATCAGACTGCTCACATCCTTCTCGAATGAGCTTTACTTCTGCAGAAAATGAAACTTATGATATAAAGAAAGGAACTCGGGATTTGGCCAACTTAGAAAGACCACTTTCTTCATGTTCTTCGAGTATTGTTTATATTCCTGGGACTCGGGAAAGTTATTCCCCGAACCCTGAACCATGGTTAGGTTTGGAAATTCCAGATGATCCAAAATATTTAGTATGTTTTTCACCATCACAGTGGTTATCATCTCCTCAACCAATTGATTCTAAAAAAGCTTCGGTGTTATATGATTTGCATAAAAAATTCGTCAATCGAAGAGGTTATCATGAAGGAAGAAGTTATATTGACAGTGATGTGGACGCAGTAGTTGTAGACCAGAGTGGATCACAGAGTGATGTTGATGTTATAAGCATGAGCTCAGAGCCAGGTATGGTAGCCCTCCAAGAATATCACAAAGATAGACAGAAGAAAATGAGAAATAGAAGGAGCGTTCCCCACAACATCTCTCTGACTGGGAGAAACTGTGTCAGTAAAGATGAACTCATAGAGACAGGTAGAAATAACCAAGCGCCTAAAACAGAACACAATGAAGCAGTTGGCACTTCTAGACTATTGGAACTAATCCAGAACAAGGAAGTAAAAAGTTCGACCTCACCAGATAGTAGCAGAGACGCGCAGCCAATCATTAAAGAGTCTTTGTCGTTAAGCGAAATAAGAAATACTTGTGCCGATTACTCTATTTCTAAACAAGGTGATATCGCTATTCGTAGGAAATCACAAGGGGTGAAAACGGAAGTCCAACGGCCTAAATCACTTCCCTCAAGTGGGGACTTCAGACGGCAGATGTATGAAGAATATATGAATAAAGTTGCTCAAACAAAAGAAAGAAGGCAGTTAAAAATTTTAAAAGTGTCTGACTTTAGTGGGGAACAGTCGTCAGTGGATTTGGGACGACAGTTGGAAGTTGAGTTCATGGATAAAGTCCGGCAAAGGATGGAGAAGTTAGGACTGACTGGTGAAGAAGTGGAAGATGTGGAGACTAGTCAAAAAACTACAGACAAAAGACAGCCCCTGAGGAGGGACTCTCTACCCCAACATCTTCAGGAGTTTGTGTCCATTCTCAATGAAAACGGTAGGTAAACTAACTCAGAGTGTGATCCAGTAAATCAGTTAACAAACTTATCTACATCTCAACTCCAGTCCATCCTAACATATTAACTACCAGTGTAATTTCAACTGATTGTATATACAAACTTTTAATATTCTTTTCAGTTTTTAAACCATCATTCAGTTAATTTTCTTTTCTTTTGAATGATGTATATTTTTCCTGTGTAGATAAACTGGGCCAATATGATCTGTTGCTAGAAATTGATGAATCTTTAAGCGCAGGCTGGAAAGGCTTTTTAACGAAAAGAGGTAAACCATGTTTGTCATGTTTGTGGAATGTATTGGTCGTGCTGGATGTGCATGCGTGACGTCATAAGCAGTGTTGCCTCGGCTAAAAAAAGCCCTCACTCCTACCAGTACCTTGCCAATCCCCGTCTAGACGACACTGCTTCTCTCTTCCATTGCATACACCTACTATATCAACCCAGATATACAGTTCTCAACCTTCGCACATTTCCGGATGATTGTTTTATTTTTTCTGTGATACACTCGATTATTTCACTCAATAAAAAAAATAATAAAATTATTATGCCGTCCATGGCGTCTCCCATCATTAGGCCAAAATTTAAAGCCAACACTTTAAAAACAGGTACTCCTTTCGAAGTGAGAGCTTTGTTTAGATTGAGTTTCAGTTCTGTTGCTTTAACCAAGTATAACAATTCGCATCAAGTGAAAATGAAATAATTATGAAACCTTCTTCAAGTTCTGTTTATAATTAACACTGTTACTTGATGCTTGTCGTGAAAACTGAGTGGCATTTGCCTGTATTGGCTGGACTAATCTTTTCTCTGTTTGTCAGCCTTGTTTTCTCAGCGTTTATGGTACCCTGTATTGATGTTTTACTCACATATTCAATACGTCTCAAATAATATCCTTTCTATTAACAGTTGGTCTAATATGATCTTGATTTTTTTTTTTAAGTTGTTTTATTATTAGGAAGGTGGTTGCCAGTCAGGTTATTTATCTTGGCAGTTCATCAAGCCCGGTGGTTTCCTCTTGCAAGGGGTTGAAGATAAAGTGAACCTCTTGGCATTCCTCTAACAAAAGACATTTGACATTACCTCATTATAAATTGTATAAGTGAGCTTCACTTTTGTTGACATCTCATGTTAAACCACTGATTGCAGCCCTCTATCAAATTAATTGAAATTGTCGTCCAACTTGAATCAAACATAATTAAATAAAGTTAGTTTATTTTTGGACTATTCTGTTATCCAATAAAATCAATTAATTTTTTATAACACTATCATTTTTTTATAATTTATTCTTGGATTAGGAGGTCTGCAAGGAGAATTAGTCTTCCCAGAAATATGTGAAACAATTTTTTTATTACGAAAATAAAGAACCTTCAAATATCTACATTACACTAGAATCATCAGATTGGCATTGAACGTTTTAAACAGTATCATTTGTTCTTCTCAGAAAAATAATTTCAATTTCAAGAATGTGGTTTTGTAAATCTTTGTGTCAACTCACAATAATTACCTTCCTCTTTGCGATGCATTTTAGGCATTTTTTGTATTTTCTTTTTGTACACTACCTTGATCTAGATATTATATATATTAATATTCTGAACTATTTTCTAATGGAATGTTTATTTATGGTTCCATTATTTTTTATACATATTAGTGAATTTTCGTATTTGTTCAATACATAAGTTGTTAAAAATGCAATATTTCTCTGATTTCTGTTTGTTAATAAGCTACTTTATCGAGTTCTCTCGATATTTCATCTACACAACTTTGTGAATAATTATCCATGATGGGTACACGTCATCAGCAGAACATGAATGGGTCTATGTTTCGACTTTCTATTTGTATAAACAAGTGGAAAATAACATAGGAAATTTGTTGTCAATTCTCGGAGTTCGAAGTGTCTTAAAATTCTATAACTACTTTATAATCGAATATTTCTACATAATTCTTTTTTTTTATTAACCAGGGCTTTTATGATTGTTCATCTATGTGATTTTTCTTTTTTTCATTGTTTTTTTCACATCGAGGTATTTTCGTGTTATGTATTTATTGGCTAACTGTTTTAGGGTTCTTGCTACTAAATGCTCGTTAGTCTCCTAGATAGGGAAGTTGTGGTCATTCCTGCGTAAGGAAGTGCGGGATACACTGCCCCTTGGTTACATTTGTCCTAATACACAAATTTTTTTCTCTTTCAATATAAACCTCTTTACCTGGTTGGTATTTTCAACGAAACAGGTTACCAGGAGTCTATTTTCATAGTATGTAATAAGAGTTATCTTGCCATAATTAATTTTGCTTTAATATTATTCTTCATTCTTTTTCAATATTCTTTCACCGTGCTTGTATTGCTTGGAGTACTTGTTTCTATCTAATTCTTCGTGAACATTTCCTCATATTTCGTTATATTTGACACTTCTCTGTGATGTTTATGTTTTTCGTTTGTGCATTGACACTTTAATCCTATATTGTTTATAGTATATTCTATAGTACACTTAAGCCATGACTTTTCTTAAAGTCTTAACAACTTTTGTATGATCCAAGGATATTGTGTCTATCTTATTTAATACATTTACCTAACTATTATATCTATGTTTTATTTGCTACTGGAATTTCATTTATCGTTCTTTATTTACCTTTAAGTTATTAGATGGATTAACTTCTGCACCGCTTATCCTCCGTGCATAAGAGAGGTGTTACACAGGTGAACAACATCAGTCCAAGACATTTAAAGCTCCTGTAAACATGAACAATAAAACCATATACCCGTAATTTCAATGATGTATCCACCATCATTATAATATAACTAAATATAATATCATGAAACCATATAAAATAATGAAAATAAAATAAATGAAGGTTTGGTCAGTCTTTCAGGTTAAATGAAACTTTGAAGATGACGTTTCGATGTATTTAAAATCTTTTTCATAGGCAGTGCATTAATGGTAACAAGTTTTCTCATAGACAATACATAAGTAAACAAGAAATTAATTTTCACTATATACCCAAACACATTTTTCACTATGATTTTAAAAATCATCTATTACTTTAATATAAATTAATTAAATCAATCAGTAAATAAATGAAATTAGCAACCAGAAATTGTTTTGAACAAATGGTGATGAAAGAATTGAACAAGAAATAATTTCAAACGATTTTTTTTAAATACTAGTTTATATGTTTTTATCTGTTTTGTATTTTTAAACACTTGTGCTAAATTTCAAATGAATAGGTATTTGAATTTGTATTTGAATAACTAAAAAAAACAGAAAAAAAAAGACAAGGACATTTCTTGCTGAATTTCATGGTCAAATGTTCCGATTTGAAGAGACGCTTTCATCTGTAGTTCAACTAGATTTGTCTTGTGGATGTTATTTTACGTTTATCCCCTGTACAATTGTTGGTGATCCATTATCCAAGTGGAGAGTTAGACTAGTTGAGAACTTATTACTGCTGCCCCAATGTAACTTGACAGGGCTACCCAGTCCCCTGTGGTACCATACTATTGATACAATAAATGACTTCTTTCACGCTGGTATATGCTGCTGCCTGCGAGATATCTTCATAGTAAGTTTTCAAGTCTTAGCAGTCTGACAGATGGTCAGTTTGATGTCCTCACTGTCGTTGCTTGGTTTCATATCGGTGGACCTATTTTTCTTACAGCTTTCTCGTCTTGCTCATGTTCATTTTCATAAATATCATTGATTGATTGTATACAAAGGTTGGTGTGTTCCTATTATCATTTTTATTTGTATAGGTTCTTTTTAATATGACATTATATACAATGTTATTAAATAGTGTTTTCTACGATGCTTTTTTTAACGGCGATCTGCTAAGTGCAATTGTTTGCCAACTGATAATACAGCAGTAGTATGAATTAGTGCCTACAGACAACTGTTATCTCACAAGGCAGTTAAAGTCAATCAAGAGAAGGGTAAGAGCATTTAAAAAAACATTCAATTTTTAGAGGGTTTCAGGAAGGAGTAAACTTTACGATACCCATGGCAAGACCTAAGGGATAATGAAGAAAAACTTACCGATGCCTGATAAACGTATTTATGTAACAGTTGATATTGCTCAAACTGATGACAACCCTGCATTTAAGGTCAAATAATTTCACAGCACTGCTCTTTCATATATAGCAGAACATGAGGAGTAGATCATCATTGAAGGAAAGGCTCAGTGTAGTTGACATCTCATTCTCACATGTTTGATTTCATTCACATCTGTTTAGCTATATACCAAAGTGGTTGAAAAGGAAGTGTGTACTGGCTTTTGAAGCACAGTACATACACCCGACGTATAATCTTAAACGACTTCAGTCGGGTAAAAAATGTTCTGTAAAATCTGAATTAATGGCCTTAATGTGCATTTGTAACATCACAAAAGAAATTAAAAGTTTATTTTATCGTAAGTACCACTTACTGGTACTTATTTGTTAACTATATGTTCCTAAGAGTGGTACCTTAGTACCACGGAGGTGAGAGAACATAATATTATTATAACAGCCCGTCTTACCTCGAAATAACACCTATTCACGATTTTTATTATTATTCATTTAATATATATAATTAAATTTATTTATACAATTTAATCTATTTAATTATCTAATTATTTATTTAATAAATAAATATTATTTATTGTTATATTCTTATAAAATATTAATTATTTTTTATTAATTGAAAATTACCAGTTAATTATATTTAGGTCTACAATTTCAGTGAAGTGTTTAATTAAGTGAAGGTGGATATTAAGTTAAAAACTGCGTTAAAAGAGTTTGTTTTATTAGAGTTTTCCTAAAGTAAGTTTAGTGTCTCATAGGTTGAAAGATACGGTCCTTTATGTATAAATGTTTTATTAAATGTGAACGCACTGGTAGTTGGTAATGCTGGGATAGTTTTTAATGTATGATCTCTTCAATACTGATAAAACATTTCAAAGATTTGAGAAGAATATTTGAATTTGAAAAGGTGGTTAGTCGAAGCGAGACGAAAGGGAGACGGCCTTGTCTCGTGTTGGCTTCACTTCTCCTTAGATCTGGCACCAGTTCTCTGTGCTAATTCAACATCCGGAGCTTTGGTAGGCTGGGAAATGTTGGGACATATGGTTTTATCTGGTCGCTTTCAGTTTTCCTGTTTGATAAAAGTGAAGGGCTTGTAAGGGCCAATCTACTTCGGCATGTCACCAACATTCACTATCTGATTTGCATTTATGTTCATCCTCTGCGGCCGACTGATGTGTGGAACTCCATCATTGGCAACTCCACCTCCTTCAATGAAACCCTCCTCTTATTTTTTTAATACAACTAAGTCTCTGTTAATACCATGGAAGTTGTTTCGTGACCATCCTTATATATTTCCCCACATAGT
Organism: Hermatobates lingyangjiaoensis; assembly: GCA_026182355.1. NCBI lineage: Eukaryota > Metazoa > Arthropoda > Insecta > Hemiptera > Hermatobatidae > Hermatobates > Hermatobates lingyangjiaoensis. Next base: position 1,455,052 of record JAPFBL010000035.1, on the reverse strand, counting down.
AGTTTTCAGTTGTATCAATTAAATGCACGGATAAGTCGCAATAACTTGTCAGACCTCAATAGTTGATTGATCAACGCATATTGTCTGGAATGGCGACAGTCGATTAGTTTAGGGTGGCAAGACATATAAACTGTTATATGTTGAGTGAAACTTGTTTGGTATGACAACTATACTATCTGGGAAATTATTAGCAGCATATCTAATTTGAGATGTCAGCAACGTATCTAGAGTGTCGGCCTCAAATCTTGTACCTGATGTCAACAGCTCATCATGCATGACATCGTGCCTCATCATCTTAAGCTTCAGAAGATGATTGAATCTCCTTGATAAGATCAACTAATAACAAAAACCTTGCTAAATTTATAAATGAAATATATTCATAAACCATAATCTAAGCAACTCCACATAATATGTGGAACACCACATCTCAGTTTTCCTCAAAAGTCTTTAAATTCTTCATTGTTATATATTCTTATTATGAAGAAGTATTTATAGGTCATATATATATATATATATATAATAATATGTATGAATTAATGATACCAAATCTTTACATGACATATAAACGAACACCAAACAATCGTAACTGATTTTGTTGTTGATTTGAAAGCCACTTTTGAAGTAGTAATGTGACATAATTTTCATTGAAGAGCAAAAACATTTACATACGTTACAGTAGGATGGCTGAGAAGTTGAAGTACTGGGGTCGCTATACTATATCAGTGAGTTTCAGGAGGACTTCAACGAAGACTACATACTTGTTTTTACTGTAGTTTTTGTTACTTTTAGTAGTTTTTTACTGACTTTTAAAGTTTATCAGGGGTCAGTTCTACAGGTTCAAATTAAACTTCCATTGCGAACGTTTCGGTTTTTATTTAAATCTTTTTCCATTGGCTCATATCACATCCATATGTGATTATGACAATAATCACATATATATGATTATTGGTTTCTATGAGGATATAAGAAGAACATAAGGATGTGATATGAGCCTATGAAAAAGGTTTTAAATAAAAACCTCTAAGTTGGCAATGAGAGTTTAATTTGAACTTGAAGAACTGACCGAGTCCTGATAAACTTAATTTTGTATATATATATATATCCATAAATAAAACCTTTGCATAAAGCTAATTTTGTTTCATCGAAATTTAACTTTTCTAACTGGCTAAAACCCTTAGCTAGTTGTATGTAATTGACACCTTTGTCATCGGGCGCAAAGCTGAAACCATATCCCAAAGCAGATTTTTCAATATCATTTAAAGACTTCTTTGATAGATTAATAACAAGTTTATTGTTAGCACACTTATGCCATTCACTGTTCACTATCAATAAATTAAGTTTTCATTTATGAAATTCAACTGTTTTTTTACGTTTATTCCTTATCATTTCATAACAATAATCCAACATGAAACCCTTCCAAACACTAGGAACCTGAGACTCCATTATTCTCTTCTTCCAGTTAGAATCGGAAAAAGCTAGTTTCCGATGCACTCATTGTCCTAGAAGGTTCTCTGTAGTTTATCAAAACTTAAAAAAGAACAAAGAAATATATATATATATATATATATAGTTCAATATAGAAAAAGAAACATAGAGAAATCAAAAGAACACACTTACGGTCTCTAATTTTTGGTTTGAACCGTCTTCAGGAGAGATAAGAGAGGGAAACCAAGCGCACTGGTTCAGAGACGGTTGGATGTAAGTGTGTTCTTTTGATTTCTCCATGTTTCTTTTTCTATATTGAACTATATTTGTCCGTTTTGGATCGTATTTCCAACGAAAAAGTATATATATATATATATATATATATATATATTATATATATATATATATATATATGTTTGGAGAACATCAGTTCTTTGGAGAACTGATTTATCTTGTACCAAACTTATGGAAGCCAGAGGTAAGAAAATTTGAAAAATTAATTCGAAAATGCGTCAAAATTGAAATAGGCATAGGTTTTAATAGAACATGTATCAATGAAGGCCTGCTCCCAAAATATACGAATATATATTATATATATATATATATATATATATATATATATATAAGGTATTGTTTTCTTGACTACAATTACTAAAAAAAACTTTTTCTTCTTCTCGGAGTTTAGTCAAGGTTAATATTTGAAATCATTTTCGCCAACGTTTCGTCTTTATTTTAAGACATCCTCAGGGCTATAAACTAACATAAACAATGGACATTTGTCATATCTAGAAGCTAGCATTGATTAAGTAAGTTTTTGAATTTTTTATGATGAATGTAAAGTAGATATGACAAATATTCATTGTTTTTGTTAGTTTATAGCCCTGAGGATGTCTTAAAATAAAGACGAAACGTCGGCGAAAAGGTGATTCCAAATATTAATCTTGAACAAATTCCAAGAAGAAGAAAAAGTGTTAATATATATATATATATATATATACTGATAATATGATATATATATATAAAATGATATATATATATATATATATATATATATATATATAGAAAATTGGATACCTTTGTGCACTTGTTTAATTGAGGAAGTAGAGGCCTCAGTCCCGAGTCAATACAATGTCTGGTACGAATTAATATCGCTTTTATAAAGAATTTTTAAGTAATTAATAATTTAATATTCAAGGACTAAAGGCAAAGTCTTGAGTATTATCTCACCCGTAGCTGAAATATATTCCAAATAGATAATTAATTAAATTTCAGCAAAACAGATGTAAGCGTTGGGAAATAAATATTGCACTGACTCATCAGATTAGATTTGAAGGGAAAGTTATTTCGAAACTTACTTTTGAAAACGACTTTTCTAAGCGAGCTGTCAAAGCTTCCTGACTCAAATTGTTCAATGTTTCTTCATTCAATTCTGTTTTAAATTAACTGTGCTAGTTCTATTCTTGAAATATATCTGTATCTTGAGATGAAGACAAGTCTTCTGTTTTGACTTCTCGTGTTAATAATAGTTGGACTAATATTCATCTAGCATTAGCACAACACCAACAGTCACATTATTTTTAGATGAGTTCTGTAAAGTGTAAGCAAAGGAGATGTAGGATACATTACATCTTCAGCTGCCAAATCTAATACACTTTAAATTATTTAAAATCTTATACTTTATGTATACTTGAAATGTACAAAGAAGAATACATTATGTTTTATGAAGTTTTTACTTAAAAAGTGAATTTATGTTAAACTTCATGTATGAGGGCTCCAGTTGCCATAACTATGATTGTTCTATTTCTCATGCCGTGCACGGCTGATACTAATGTTCACTAGCTCTGTGAGAGGATATTGTTACTAATCCCACTATGATAGGGTATTAATTGTAATTCCAAGTTTGAAGGGTTGTAATGTATTTGGTCAGTGAGTAAAACAAATTGCTAACACTTTGATTTTCATAGTATGATAATAATAGGTTGTTAATTACTCACATTTTAAGAGCTGGAATCGTATTGGCAAAGATGAGGGGTTTGATTTCCATGCTAACTAAAAAGAAATCTTTTGTTGTGGCAACTATAAAGGATTTTAAATGTCATTAGTTCTATGAGAGTTAGGGTTTTAATAGCCACTTTGATAGAGTTTTAATTAACATGAGGAATTGGAATTGTCATATCTTCGGTGATAAGTTCTGTAGTACTCTCCTTTTGAGGAGTTTTGATTGATATGGTCATCGAGAGGGGTTCAATATACTCGTATAAGGTCCTCTTAAGAGGTTGTAATCTGCAGATCGAATTTGGAATACTATCCAAAACTAATGGATAGTATTAGTTTTGATATCCACTATGAGGAGTTTTATCATATCCACTATGAGGAGTTTTATCATATCCACTATGAGTTTTGTCATGCACGCTATAAAGTTTCTGATTGCCAAAGCCAACACGAGGTGTTATAGTTATCATACTAGTTTTGAAAACTTATAATTGATATACCTACTATGGCTGTTACCAATTGAATATATATTTCCCAAGAGATAGGAAACTACTAATAGACTAACGGCAGTCTATTAGCCTATCAGGAGTTCTTTGTGACAAATTTATATTTTACAAAAGAATGGGTCCTATGTTGTAGGTAAGCTCTATTGTTTTATGTTTTGGGCATTATGGCTTAATAGGAGAACCATTTTTTTAACTATGGTTCTAAAATTATTGCCTATTAGGCTATAGTTTTTCCTATTAAACTAACAATGTCAAGTGTGTTGAGAATTTGGGATTATTATCAAACTGACAATACCATGAACTAAAAAAGTAGTTCAGAATTTTTGAATTAATAAAGGGTCAGTTTTGATATGAATTTTTTTTTTTTGATGCATGATCGTTTCCGAAAGCTTGCAGAAGTGATACAGGTCACACCTTTAGGTGGATTACACTGAAATTATACCGAAAAATAGCACCTTTGAAGAAGATGAGCTGAATTATTTTTTGGCGAAATTGCATCTAAGGAAAGGGACGTTGAGGTACATTAGGTGATTTCAGAACATGTTTTTCTCACGTTATTACAGAACAATGATATTTTATCCAAAAAAAAAAAAAAACTTTACCTAAAATTAGTAGGCAATAAATATAAATTCTTGTTACTGTAAATGGCAATATAACCGTAAATTATGTAAACTCAGCTTCTAATAGTATATGACTATCGTATACGTGTTGTATTCGTTGGATTTGTTTACATTGGCTAAAATTTGTTTTATCAGAACTCAGTAAAATTAATTGTTATTTTAAAGTTAATAAAAGGCATTGCAAATATTTTAAATAATTAATATGATTTGTAGAAAGATTTAATCATAAAACTGTAAAAGCAAATAGAAATGAAGCACGAGTGATGTCTTCACTACTGTAGTGGTAAAAATTGACAGTGCTTTAAAATATTATGAAACAAATTTGATTACTTACTAATTTAATATTGCACTGTTAATTAATTGTATGTAAATGTCTCATATAGGACTTTAATATCTTAATAAAACTGTATAAATCATTTGAAATTACTAAATTCGGGTCTAAATGAAATTTTCAAACTGAATCCTTCTCATTTTTTTTGATTCCGTATTTTATTAGAAACATGAACATGGAGTGGTAGTTTTAGTTAATTTAACAATCAACAGACTTTTATTCCAACTATTTCTTATAATAATCTCAGGGATTATATAACTGTATTTGCTGAAAGGGTTATTTCTAATTTATTAATATCATATTGAAGTTTAAAATTGTTATTATCACATTACTTATTATAATGATCATTTGTAACACATCCATCAGATGTATACCTAAATCTGTTTAGGGATCTTTATGTATGTGTGTTTCGACAAGTGTGTGAAGTATGCTTGTGAGTGCCTCGTGTGAGTGAATCAGAGTAAGAAACAATCCGTGTACGTTAGAGCGGAAGAGAATGATAGAAATTTTGGTGGAAACAAGATGTGCCTGTCAGTTCTGGTAGTAGATGTTTTTTATTGGGGTCTGGAGTACAAAAATGTTAATAAGCAATATATGTATGTGTCAGCAAACTAGGCTAATTAGTTTGTTTATGATTGTAAACAATGTGATAGTATAAGATATATATTTATAGAACAGTTCAATATTTCGTTATTACTTCATTATTTTATATGCACTTTATACAATTTATATTTCATTGATTGTTATTTTGCGTGATCAAGGTATTGTAATTTAATACGTTGTTAACTTTAATCCTCAATGATATCTATGGTCATTACTTATTACAGATTATGTTTTAAATATATGAGATTTCACCATATCATTATGGCTAATTTATTAAGGTTCTTTCGACTGTAAACATTGGATGGCTAGATGGTTTGGTGCGTTATGATGCTTCCCCGGTGTCAGATGTAATGACCTACTATGAATGTGTCCGTACACCATAGTTTACGTCGTCATTTGAAGTTCCAGGACAGAGGTCCAGTACTGGTGTACTGGTGAATAGTTGTGCTACTACTGACATATAGGTCAGAAGTCAATAACCATTCTCTAGTAGTCATTACACTGGTATGTGAAAGAGTTGCTTAGGGTCAAATGGTCCTTCAGAGTTATAAAATGTATCGTATTACTTCCAGTCAGCTATTGTATAAGGGGTCAGTAGACCCGCCAATGATTTCAGAAAGTTGAAGATTGGATTGGCAGCTTGAACAAGGTGATTTGGATGGCCAGTTAGGTTTTTGTCTTCACTGGTACTAAGTGGAGGGACGCAGTGATCAGTGGACTCAATCTCAAATCATGTTGCTTATTCGCATTTCTAGCGACTAAAGGGCTATTAAGTGGGCACGTTTATTTTGACAATTTTGGAAGATGAACTTGTTAGTTGTTGCTATGTTGAGCCAGACCGAATATCAACAAGTCACTGTTGAACGAACATAGGCATGGTTCGATTCCCTTAGCCTTTAATTGTTTATCTTAACACGCACAGACCAGAAGAAATGAAATTGTAATATCAGCCCGTTGCATTGGTAGCATATTTGCCGGGTCTTCAGCCTCCCCACCTACTGGTGGTGGTTCTAATCAAACTGAACTCCTAGTTCAGATTGATTAGAGTCTGAATGGTTTATAATTTTTTTTTAAATATAACATAAATCGACTGATTATGTCACTTGATTATCTAGAATGAATTAATCGTTGTTTATCACTAAATGCAAAAATAAACGTATTATTTAATTTGATTTTTACAATTGTTATCGTATAGTGTATTGTAAATAATGTTAATATTCCGGCAATGTTTTATTACTACTATTTAAAAAAATATAAATTATTTGAATTCACGATTATTTGCTATTCTAATTTTAATAAGAAATTTATTCCTAAAAAATATTTACACAGGATCAAGATAAACAAATCCTGCAAGGACAGTTTAATGACTGTCCTTTTTAGATTTATATTTCCTTTTTGGATAATTCCAAACAAATCCTTATCATGCTACTCAAGTAATGGGAGTACTCTGTTCAGAATTTTAATTTTTAAGAATAATCATAAGACTGAAAAGAAATTACTACTTTTCTTGATATAAGTATGATTAAGTAGTACTTTCCCGAGATACCAGAAAGAATGGCGTCAGGATTCCAAACCAGGATTGTATGTTACAAATTTCATTAAAGTACGTAAAATAATACCAGTTGTAGAGTTGTAATTTAATTTTGGATACATTCCCACGTTCGGAAAATCTGAAAACATCTAAATCCCGTAAAATTGATTTTTCCATGATTATCATGGCTTACTCGATGTATATCTATGGTGCTGTGGAGGGGGCCTTGGAGGGTTGTGTATGGTGTGTTGAGGTGTGCTCTAGGTGGTTAAGCTGCAGGCGCTTGGTCAGGTAAGAGCGGAGCGTGGGCGGTATCTATTATTAGGCTCGAGCCCACTAGCCCAGTGCCAGTTTGGCAGGCCACCAGTTCTGCCCAGCCTCCACTCCATACTTTACCAAAAGCCCCATTCTGCCTAATTTGTAGTGATTTGTCGAGGAGACCTTGTGATTTACTAACAGTCACTGTAGGATGGCGCCGACTTAAACACTTTTCACTGGGTGGGCAAGACATAAGACTTCTCACAGCTGCTGACGAATGGTTCTCTTATGATATTACCAGTGGCTTGCAGAGGTCTCGTGTGTCTCGCTAACACATATAAACTCCAAATATTACGAGAAGAGAAATATTTTGAATAAAAAATTCAAATATAACTATAAATATCTCACAAAATATTGGACCATTACACTTTTTTACATAAACGGGAAAAATACTGAAGTGTTTGTGAGCCACTATTGCATGATAGCAGACCTACGGTTTTATTAGTTACAGTTGGAAAATTACTTTTTGCAACTTTTGACTGAAAATGATGTATGTATACAAAAATACATCAGCTGTTTGTCAGCCAAGCAGAACTCATCTTCTTCTTCTCTTGATGACGTGGCTCATGATATCAAAGTGGTTGTGTATTGTTTTTACGTGTTCTTTTCTTTAAATGTATAAAAATAATATGAAGATTTAAAATAGATCTAAAACGTTTCGATTAGCAAAGTTTTTCGTCAGGATTGCCAAGAATTTGTTTACACGCTGATTATTTCCCTTTTTTTTTTATTGTTAAATCATTAGATATGTATGTCACAATAATCGGAATAAAACTGGATATCCCCTTATCTAACTAGAATGGAAAAACTACAACGGAAACTCTCTAAGATATCATCAAAAAGCATGTGCCTTCTCTAAACATATAAAAAATAATATAAATGTACAAATAGGAGTTTATTTTAGTAATATTCTTTTCATAATTAAAAAAAAAATAGTATTTGTAACTAATAGTTGCTCTATTCATAGTTGTTGGGTGCATTTATATGCAAGTATTACGACGTGCTATACCATCATTTACATAGGCTTCATTTTCGTTCTATGGAAAGGAGTGTTTAAGTTGCATGGCAAAAGCAAGACAGAAAAATAATTTAGAAAATTTTACGCTAACTAAAAAGTTGTCATCTAGTACCATCCACAATATGCAGTTACTGAAATTAAGTGGTTTTAACTTCTTAAGAAGGACTATATTAAACTAAATCGCAAGGGGAACAGTTCGTTTTGATTTAGTCTCATGCCTCATAAACTAATATATAGCATTTTTTTTTTAAACTCATCCCCTAGCGGGTGATAACGTCAGCCGTTTACCGGCCGGCTTTTTGTTTGATCGGTGAGTCTACAGATTTTACATTGGGAGTTCTAAATTTTGCCTAGCACTCAAATGAATTTCGAGTAGGATCTTTTACGAGTACCTCACATCACACAGGCTTGGGACCGACGGCTTAATTTCCTCTCAAGAGGGACAACGTTCTCAGATTTATTCATCTCCCGTGTGAATAAATCGAGGGCCAGTTGGGGATCGAGCCCCGGACTACCAGCCCAGAAGCGAGTACGTTAACCACTGAGCTAACCTGGTCCGTAATATACAGTATTTAGTCTGACAGCAAAAATAATAATTAAGAAAACGGTTGTCTTATTACTCAACAGAAAATTCACAACCATCCACGTATCTTGAACACACAAGCTTGTTAGGTCCATCTGGTGTCTTTTTTTTTCTTCAGAAGGTTTGATTTGTGAGCACTTTGACTCCATTGCTAATGTCACTGAACTCTTGTGAAACCCCTGTTCTTGTCCTAAAGAGTTTTAGGCACTTAATTAGGTTCTTGAGATGAGTTCCTCAGGTGAAAAAAGTCCTTTGAAAATTTCTTACATAATACAAAAGTTTTAAGTAATTAAGTAAATTACCGATGACGACGAATGTCGAAATATCGTTGTGAGTCTTTTTTGTGTGTGTTTTTATCTGTTTTTCTCTTTCCTTTGTGAACTATATACATATATATATATATATTGTTTATTATAAATATCTTAAGATCTCTTCTAAAATATTATACTGTGGTTTTATGGGTCATTGAACACCCATAAAATAATTGGCCTCAATTAAGACTGAAATACTTGAACGTGTGAACAAAGAGCTCTTGGTACTTGTATATCAAACTGTTATAAATTGTTATCAAACTATATTTGGTAAAAGCTACGACGAACCTTGTCAAATATAATGGAAGTAGTTTTCCTAGTATCATTTGTTTTATTAATTTTGATCTGAGAAGCTGAAATAAGAAATCTTGTTTATCGAATGATTTTCCTCGCCTTATTGCTATTAAAGACAAATAAATGGTCATAAAATACTTGTTGGACTGACTCATCCTTGCGAATCCACTTCCAGCCTGAATTCTAATTCATTAACCCGGTTCCTTATATAATTAGAACTGACCAACACTTTAGAAGTTAATTTTAAATCTAATTGAAACTGTTGGGAGTGTGGGAAGAGAATGTAAACAGGCGATAAACAAATGGAGTCAACAGCTTCCTCCAGAGTGATTCATTACTGCATTAATAACAGATGGTTTGCCATGGAAGCATACATTGATAAGCAGTCCATTACGTCTATTCATTCATCACTTGATTGGTTACGTCAGTCTACTAACATCATTTTTTTTTATATTCATCATAAATGTTTGCTTATGTCTGCTAACATTGTTTGACGCATTTAGCAGTCCTATGAGAAAATCAAACTATTTTTTTATGAGAAATGTATTTGTCCGGGTGGCCGGATTAAAGATCTCTTAGAAACGTAATCTGAACAATACTTGCGATACTTGTGACATTATAAAAGTTTTCTTCTACTATTCAAATACAGTAGAATCTCGTAGTACGAGTGCGCCCTTGTACGAGCACTTCGCTTTACAAGCATCCCTTAATAAGAATTTGAGTCTCGTACTAGGAATAAAAATTAATAGTACGAGGGACCATCTTCCTCTTGCCTCGAGGGTCCCCGATTAATAGAATAATGAAAGATTTTTATTGCTTGAATGCACTTATTCTTCAAGTAATATTATTCATATTACATGTACAGTATTGTTTCTTTTTTTGAATTGCACCTTTCTGTTTAAAAAATAAACTTAAGAACTGGTATTTTGGTATTGTAACGGACTATTTATTTTCATATTACTTTGGTAATTCCAAAGCGAAAAATCGCTTCGTAATACTCGTTACGAGAAATCGGAATATGACCTCGATCTGGGAACGAATTAAACTCGTGCTACGAGGTTCCTACTGTATTGTTTTTTCAGTTTTATAACGTCGTATGAATCAATCATTGAAAGTGTCGCTAACATAATTTTAATCGTTTGCCTGGGAAAGAGAAAGATTACTAATCAACCCAATTAATCTTCATTAGCTTATTTGAAGAAGCTGATTATGTTTAGCAGCAAATGTTGTATATCTAGTTAGAGGGGAAAAAAACAGTATTTTCAAATTAGTAAATTATTACGAGCGGTTAAAATATTGGATTATGATAGGGTATATGAAAATGTAAACTTAAAAACTTGAACTATCGGTAAAAGTTTTGACAGCAACAGAACTTATAAATAAAGGAACTATTTATTCCAAAAAATACTTCTGTATAAAAAAAGTTAAAATTAATATTTGTTAAATATATATTATTTCTTTAAAATATTTTAAAGTTATATTTTTATAACTTCCTTTTTATGGTGCAGTTTAGTGTTTGATGAACTCCACTTTAAATTTTTTTTATGTATAACACTTAGGCCCTCAGTAAACCAATGTGATTAGGAATTCGTTCTAGACATTAAAGTTCACCTTCCTCATACTACACCCTCACACAGACTAGTTAAAGTTTAAATGTCCCTACATGTCATTATTATTATCAGAGGTGAGTTGAAATTACTGTATGATACCCTCTTACTTTGTATATTAGATTAGAGTTATTCGACCGTTTTAGGACTGTCTCCATCTTCAAGTATTGTGTCACGGGTTCATTTAACGAATGTTCATATAAATTATTATGAATTCATTAGTTGTGCAATCCGTAATTGTGTGGTATTTACTCATTCTGAGGTAAAATGGATAAACCAACAAAAGTCTCCACACAAATGAAGTTTTATTCAACGCGTTTCGAACATAGTGTCTTCCTGATGATGAACACAAAGTGTTCGAAACGCGTTGAATAAAACTTCATTTGTGAGGAGACTTTTGTTGGTTTATCCATTTTACCTCAGAAATTATTATGCTTATTTATAAGATTATTATTACAAAATGAATCTACCCTCCATAGATATAGGCATCTCATGTTTGAAGTCATATAAACGTGATGACTCTAATCAGTTCTACTTGAAGATGGTCACCGTCTGAAAGCGTTAATGTAATAATTTGTAAACTTGAAATAATATAATGCACTATTATGTGGTAAACTCATACAACTTTGTAATAATAGGGTATGTTTATGATCTATAGAACTAAAGAAGAATTAATGAAATCTCTGAACGAAAGAAATACACAAGGGAAAAAGGTAGCTTTGTTAAGCAGTGGCGCGCATTGTTACCTCTTTGTAAAGAATGTTGTGTTTATTGGGTAGTAGTACATATAAAGCTTAGGGAAGTCGTTTGAGTTCATATCCAGAGGGTGGTCACTTGAATGGCTGAAACATACTGGTCTTGGAAGTTTATTCTTCCACGCCAAGTCTGGCTTTGCCAAAAGCATCTATAGCCGCTACTTTTTGCAAAGTGAGAAGAACAAACCTCACAAAAAGGGTCTTCACTAAAGACATCAGCCTGCTTTCATTGTTATTACTGTTGAAACCTCAAGATGGTCGTATTGAAATATACTGAATTTCTTTTTATCTTTCGCCAGTATGTGTGAAACATACCAACCTGGTTTTAGCTATCCATTATAGTTTATTTTGTGATTTTGTCCCAAATTAACTACATCTAGAGAGGGGCCGTACTGAGATTTTTGTTAGTCGTGCCATTGTTGTTGGTTTGAGTTGGTTGTTGTTGGTTTAAGTTTAACTAAAAAATGTAAATCTTATTAAGTTAATTTAGTCCAGGAATATAGGTATCCTACGGCTGTAAAGAGCGTGGCTCTCAGAGCGTTTTAGATTTCTTAAAATATAAAACAGTCAAATTAGTGGTTCTGCCTTCGTCAGAGTCATTACGATGGGGGACCATGAGGAATGAAAAATCAGTTACGGAAAAATATCCCTGAACGTCAGTGGGATAATTTATTTACCTTCATTATTTTGAATCGTGGACTTCCGTCTGAGTTAATGGTATGTGGCCAATTTAGACATATTTTTTGAGAATCCTTAGGCTTTAAGAACGTAAAGATGAATTTTCATTTTCGTTTCATTTTAATTATTTATAATAATAATTAATTTTATTTATATCTATCGTAAATAATGAAAAAATATTATTTAAACATTTATAAAGGAAGTAAAAAATGAAAATAAAAAAACTTTGAAACTGTAAAATATAAAAACTAAGAACTGTAGAATAAGAGTACGATTTTTTTTATAATCACTGTACTTTACTTATAGTAAAGTATAATGTGATAAATAAACAAAAAGTATATTATGGATTAATGTTTTATCTGTAGCCTTTATATCTTAATTGGGTTTCTGTTTTTCCTGTATATCAGTATTGATCTTTGATTGGTGATTTGATTGGGCAGTTGCGACATGCGCTGCCTTTTCTTTAACAACCCTTGATTAGTTCAGAGATTTGGAGGGTGTCACAGCTTGACTCAGCAGAAACGCCCCACCTCCCAACGACCTGCATTTTGAGAAAGCCTCTCCGCTCATACTGGCGACATCTCCACATCCCGTTTTCACCATGATGTATCCCATTAATTAAGTCTATATCAACTTCATGCTATTGTTTTAATCATTTCGAAATTAAAATTCCTTTGTTGTTTAATATTACTAGTGATATTGTAGTTTAATTACCTTCATGACTTATAAAAAAATTATATAAATAGTTGAAGTGTTTGGCAGACAGATATATACCTATACGTGAGATGCGTTTAGCATTATAGATGCAGAAAGTGCACGGTACTTTATTTCTAATTTCTTATGGATGCGATGCGCACTTAAAAGTCTCCATAACTGAACATAATGTGATCTTCTAAGGCAATGTCCCCCTATCTTTGTTTCACCATGTATCCCTAAAGAAATTTCCCTGGAACCTCCTGAAATTTATGTTATGCTAACGATTAATTGTTACAAGAAAAAAAGCAAACACATATATTATATAACAAAGAAATGATATCTTTTCTAATAAGTTCAATGAGCATATTAATAATGATAAATAAAGTAAGAAAAAGACTTGAATAATAATTTCGTAATATTTACCGGGGCATTTCTTGCATCCCCTGTAATATCGGCTCGCACTCTAGATTGGGAACCACTGTTGAAAATTGTACAGCTAGAACCACTACAATGGTTTTAATATGTTTCTTGGACTGGATTGAATAACAACTTTTCAGCGCTATAAGATATTTTGTATAGAAGTTTGCAAGTTACTAATTGCTACTGTACATTAACAATTATTTTAAACTCAATAGGTTGACTTTCATTGATGTTTTACTAACAAGCAGTGTGAGATAATTATTATGAGAAAAATAGTGTGCCGGGATCTGAAAGGGAAGAAAGGAGAAACTGTTTGAGCATAGCTTACAGGTAAGTCTTTGCTCACTATATCGGCATGCTTTAATCTGTGAAAATAACATTCCATCAAACTACTCAAACATTATGTTGCAAAATGTCCTAACTTAGCCTAGAGTTGTGTACATTACTAGTACATTCTTAAACTTGAAATTTTACTTAGAAACGAATTTAAAAATGACTTTCTCTGAATCACTGTTTAAATTACTTATTAAAAATATACAGTTAGTATATATATAATATGACATTTATAAATAATAATACTATATCCAACATCAACTGGCCTAATTTCTTGATATTTGATCACTTTGTTAAATATTGATAAAATCATTTACTAGTAATGTATAGTGTAAATCACAGAGAGCAGGCGATCTCTTCAATAAAAAAGTTATGGAATATAAAATAGGCGTACAATTTAACAAGACATGACAAACAAAGGTCTGCTTCCTAAATCTATGAGTATAAGACTTTATGACTGAGCAGTCCATACAGAAAGAAAAGTTGTGAAATTAAAAATAGACATACAATTTAACTAGATGCATAAACGAAGGCCTTAACAATCAGTGATCAAACCATAATATGAAATGAAAAAAAAAGGCTAAGATCTTTCAACCACAACAAGCGGTCTTCGTCAGAGTCAAAAACCGAGGGATTATCGTAAGGGTTTTTGACTCTGACGAAGACCGCTTGTTGTGGCTGAAAGATCTTACTCTTTCTTTTCCCATTTCATATTGTGATTTGATCATATATATATATATATATATATATATATATATATATATATATATATATATATATATATATATATATATATATAATATAATCAACAGGAAAACGATTCACAGAGGACAACAAACGTTTCACAGTTAACTAAAGACACAGAGTAAAAATGTGAACATACTTACCAATCTTGGTGTCCCTATCTCTACTCTCCTGATGACGGTTCAACCGAAATTTATAGACTGTCAGTGTGTTCGTGTCTTTGCTCTGTGTCTATAGTTTACTGCGAAACGTATATATATCATGATATGTTTTCTTGACCCAATATTTATATGATGTAATTTTTTTGAGGGTTGAGGTCCAATGATTTTGAACTAGTCCTTTTGCCGACGTTTCGACCAATTTTTCGTATTACCAAATAGTAGTAATAGTAGTGCTAATTGTAAAACAATCATTTTGTAGTCCTGAAGATGACATAAATATATGTCGAAACGTCGGTAAAAGGACTAGTTTAAAATCATTGGACCTCAACCCTCAAAAAAATTACATCATATATATATAAAGATTTCACATAAGCACGTGAAATAACAATCAATGATCAAATCACAATATGAAACTGGAAAACAAGACTAAGATCTTTCAACCGTAATAAGTTGAGTTGGGTTTTTGACTCTGACGAAGACCGCTTGGTACGGTTGAAAGATCTTAGTCTTTTTTTTTCCCATTTCATAGTGTGGTTTGATCATTGATCTACTCGTATATATATATATATATATACATTAAATCTTTTTTCATTGTTTTTAGTATCTAAGTTCCGTACTTATACCCATTATAAAAGTTGTAAATAAAGCAATAACGTGGCTTTGAAAGTTAGATTTGAAATATAGAGATGAAATTAACAAGTAAAAGAAAAAGTTCTCAACTCTCGAGGTCGCTGCTTTCAAAGACTCATTTTCATGTTTCCATCTTTTTCTATTTATTTTCTATGCCACTGCTGCATCAAAAGTAGTAGTAATCTCTACAAGATTAATATGTTAATGACAATTGATTATTGATTATTGGTATATTTGTCAGTATAGTTGATTTAATAGGAGCAAAACTATTTGCTACTATTAAACCCGTTCGGTTTCGTGTTAATATTAAATACTAAGAGGCTGTAATTGAAAATCAGATTTCATTACTTAAGAATATAATGAATGGAAGAGAACAAGAATGATAATTGAGAAACAATTCTGAGGTCAAGTAATATAATCAGAACTCAAGTGCTAACATTTCGTATTGTTGCTTTAGATAATATATCTTGTATAATACAAACAAACTACAAATCTGTTAATTAACCTACTAAAGATGTTTTGTTTAATTAATAGTAGTTATTACCTTAAAATGTTTTTAGCCCTAATGATGTAAAGATACATCGTAACGATAGTAAAAAGAAGTTTTTTATTGCCAGACCTTATCCTTCAAGAACTTTGGATAGATTATGTAAGTAGAGAGGTCTTGGAAATAGAAAATCATCTTGGTTGATCTAACTATTGATTTCTCTTTTATTTATTTAGATAACATTTCGTGTGAACCAATGTTGGTTGAATTGTCCTCTCATCATATTGGTGAGCATGATAGGCTATATCAGTCAGATGACGTGAATTTCGTGGCTAGCCTAACCACTTTCTTACGGTCACACTTTGTTTAACTAGAGGAACTTCATATCAGGCAAGGGGTAAAATAAGATTTTTGTTCTTCAAATACAAATACCTCTCAATATGGTAGTGTATGAACTACCCTCTACTCAGTTTATTAGTTTGGTACTAACTACTTTAACCTGTTAATGATATAAGGAACTAAATTTTAAGGAACTAAAGAAAATAAAATTACAAAAAACAGATTTAAGACCGCACAGAAACTCAATACAATATTTTACTTTGTTGATATTTGCCTGAGTTCTGACGGACCTTGGGCGGCCTTGTGTTTTCTTTTTAATGTTGATCTACTTGCTCTAAATTTTGCCATCCATAATAAAATTGTGTTTCGAGTATGTGGAAGATCAGGTCTTTTAACTTTAAAATTCAAACATTTCTCTCCGTTGCAGTTACCTATTCGTCCTTTTGGAAAAGTTTCAACAATTAATGCGCGATGATCGCGGTATAGTTCAGAAGGGAATCTGTATATGGATAAAAACTTATTACATATATATTCATCCATAAAATGTAAATACATGTTGGTGAAAATAAAATGGCATTATATGAATATTTGGAAAATAATGTTTTTTTTTTTAAATTATTTATTATTTTAACTTTTATTAAGCCTACAGATGTGTCAGATCATTTTCGTCCACTCATTATAAGATATATATATATATTTATGAACTAAATATTATATATATATATATATATATATATATTATATATATATATTTGAGTTTATATATATATATATATATATATATATATATATATATATAATATATCGGTACTGTTTTCTTGACCACAAAATATTAACAAACACTTTTTCTTTTTCTCGGAGTTTGGTCAGGGTAAATATATGGCATCAGCTTTTTGCCAACGTTTCGTCTTTATTTCAAGACATTCTCAGGGCTATAAATGAAGGCTGGGTTCTGTTACATTATAATTTCTGTAATGTAACAGAACCCAGCCTTCATTTATAGCCCTGAGGATGTCTTGAAATAAAGACGAAACGTTGGCAAAAAGGTGATTCCATATATTTACCCTGACCAAACTCCGAGAAAAAGAAAAAGTGTTTGTTATATATATATAGTTCCAATACTTTTTTAGATAAACACTTTTTTAATAAAAACTATCTGCTTTTAATGAGCAAAACCAACATTAGTGGAGAGATGGCTTAGTCGGCAAGGTCACTTCCTCTGATGATGGAGGTATGACGCGGAATCCCAAACCTTGGTTGTATTTGTTATTTAAATTTTGTATAATAGACGATATATACTTTCACATCAATAGAGATAATTCAAATCGTTAGCATCTAGAGGTTAATAAACACCATATTATCATAAATATCCGCCGTACCTCGTGAATCGTGTTGTAGCCGCCCGACAGGTTTTGCAAGTTGTGAATCTTCAAGCGAGAATCAATAGAGATGTTGATTAAAAACAGAAGTCATTATTAAAAGCTTCTTCTTGAGATGGGCACTCCTAATTTTAAGATTAGAAAACAAAACATTAGAGAAACACTATGGAAAGGGATAATAAAAGCCGAAACAATTGCAATAGATTAATTGCGCCATCAGATTTCGTATGGTAAAAAATAAAAATCTCATTTAGCTTTGTTTCTTTTCTAAAGTCTGAAAAATAAATGTATTTTTTATGTAAATATTTATTAAGTAATTGCAGGTGAATCATACTGACAAAATACGGACACAAAGAAGATTGAAAGATTTAAATGGAATCAGTCAAATAGGGATGTACATAGGGCTGTCAACGACTTGTAAAAAAGAGTGGAAGTATTCAGAAAAAAATGAATAGTCATTAAATATTATTTTTAATAAGAAATAATATCGCAGTTAATTCACAAATTTATTGAAATATATCTGACATTAATAAGTGAAAAATTAGATTAATAATATTTGACATATTAAGTGCAAGTTAAATCGTGGAAAATATTTAAAATGTTTATATTATGTAAGACATCGGACGTTAAAGAGATTTACTAAATGCAGCCAAGATGGATTGCAGCTGCTGGGGGCTGATCGAGAGGTATTGACGAATAAAATCATTTATTCCTGTTTGAAATGGATTTCCTCTGTCGTAGTCTATGATGACTGACAGCTGAAAGTTATTTATGACTCCTCCCCTGTTGATGGCTTCGGCTCTCTAGCTTGGAAGCACCACTCAACCATTCCTACCAGAGTCCATCTTTCAATCATTTATATTCATTTCATTTATATATTTCAAACCCCGACTTTTTGTTTAGTATTCTTTTGTAAATGATCAATCATTTTCACTCTTAAACTGATTAATTAGGGAGATATAATACGCACCCGTACACACTGTATAAATACCTCAATGCTTCTTATCTCGACCACATCTATACAACTCTATTTTCTTTATCGACTGATTCAAACTTTGATAGGGAAGAATAGAGTTGTATACATGTGGTCGAGATAAGAAAACATTGAATTGTATCATTGATGTATAACATGCTGATGAAGTAGTTACTGGAACAAACATCGATAAAGATAAATAATGTTATATATATATATATATATCAGCTCAAAAACGAAGAAAATCAACACACAGAGAAAGAGACACACTTACAATCTCAAATTTTCGGATGATCCGTCTTCAGGAGAAAAGAGAACGGGCGACCAAGCACGCCGTAAACACAACGGCAGGAAACCGTCCCGGCAACACATTATTTGAGTTTGTAAGTGTGTCCTTTCTCTGTGTGTTGCTTGTCTTCGTTTTTGAGCTGATTTGCGTCCAGTTTGGATAGTTTTTTTTCGAATTTTGAGTGAAATATATATATATATACTTTTTGAAAATACTATCCGAAACGGACAAATACAGTTCAACGTAGTAAAAGAAACATAGAGAAATCAAAAGCACACACTTACAGTCTCTAATTTTCGGTTTGAACCGTCCTCAGGAGAGATAAGAGAGGGAACCTTTTCATTTTGTGGTTTGATCATATATATGTATGTAGCCTCCGAAGAAGCCCATATTTGGTTATTAAGTGCGCGCAGTGCACCTGGTCTCAATCAAAAGAGATAATGTCTAATAAATCCCTTGTCTTTTATTATCAAATACACTTTGTAATCCTTTATTATTTAATTACTTCATTTTTCATTTTTTTTATTTAACTCTTTCAGTATTTATTATTTAATTACTTTATATATTTAATATTATTATTTGTATTCTCAGTTTTTTTATTTTATCATAGCCTAGTTCGTAAGTTTATTTATGTATCAATTTCTCTGTTCATCCCTCAATTTTTTGGCCACACTATCTATAACTTTCAAGTACAGGTAAACTTAGTCGATATTTTGGTAGAAATATGATTCAGTGTGGTATATGTAATTTCCAGTTATTTCAAGGGTACATCTGTCTGTAGAAATGTTTTGTAAGAATTAAGCTCCATGTAAGTGTTTGTTATTTGATATTGACTTTAGTGGTTGGATTGACTAAGGCTGAACGATTGCAGGAGTGTGGTCGCCGGTGCAAACGCCTGAGTCAGAGCGCAAAGAACTGAGCTTCCCCCAGGAGGACCGTAAAGAGGACAAGCCCAAGGAGGAGGAGTCGACGAGTGCGGTGTGGACTCCCCGAAGTGCAGGAGCCAGTCCTATATTGGACCGCAAGTACAGACCTATCAACTTCCAGAGCCCTCCACCTACACGCAGGAGTCTTCCCGGCAAGCAGGTGACTAAACTCACTTATCCCTTCTAATATACCATTCGGGTAAACTCAATTTTCTTGTATAAATTGCTGTATACCATCATTTTTTAGTGTAATATGTGTTCTACACTAAGTTTTCTAATACTATGTACGTTATACCTTTAGTTTGTATTTATATAATGCTTGTTACCCTTATTTTTCCAGCATAACGTATGGTGTATGCTCAAATTTTCAGAATAACATGCACTGTACCTTCATATTTCTGTAAGCTTAGATTGAAATATCAGTCCCCAGTTTTCTATGTGCAACCTACCTAAACATATACAACTCATGTGTAACGTTCGTTTTACCATCAATTCTTTAGTATAACCTATTGGACACCCTAATGTTTCATGTATTAAGTGTAGTCTAATCTCAGACCGGTGTTACCTACTATAGTTACTGAATTCCTGGTATAATGTACAGTCTGTTCTTAATTTTGAAATATAACGTGTTTTTCCTAGTATGACGTGCTAAGAGTGGTTATTATTAGTGCGCCAAAATAATAATAGCCTTGTTGTTAGACTGAATGGAGCCGAACCCCATTGGATTTCGGCCAATACATCGAATTATTAGAAGCATCCAATTGAACTTCTATCTGTAGAAATCTTTCGTACAATCAAATACTAAGCAATTTTCTTGGAGGTATTATCAGCTATTGTAAATACCCATTCATTTAGGGAAATTCAAAATGAAATTGCAATGAATACATATAAAGTACGGAATAAGATTTAAAAGTCGTTGAGATCAGAGAGTAGTTGTGTAGATGTACTGCTGAAGTGGTGATTTGAAGTTAGTCGTTGCAATAAAAAAAGAGATAACAGTTCCCAGAGTCACCTTGAATGACCTTGAAGATTGGTGACAATCTGCCGATAATCCGACAAGTGTGTTTAAAATGTTTTTTTTTATTTGGTATACAAGTACCTTAACGAAGGTATGAAGTGACTGTGGCAAGTGTATCACAAACTCCTCCCGACCCCATAATGACTACAACAAAATTAAAACTAATAATGTAACAACTTAATTTTTCCTAAATACAGTATGTTAACCTCATCAAAATCAGTTGCCTCTAAGTAAAATAATGTATTTGTTAAGGTTATTTAATCAATAAATAATTTAAACAAGAACAAATGTTTGTTGATATTCCATAATGACAAAATGAGGAGTACAAAATGTAGGTACATACAAAAATAATAAATAGAAACATAAAATAGTTCAGCATATTTTATGATTATTTTTTTCATTTTTTCGTGCAGTGTAAATGCATGTCCTATATTGTCGTCATTTAATGTTTTGGAAACGTCTTTTTCAATTGACATTATAGACATTTTTATTAATCACGGTTGTCCATCGGTAGAACGACAATATCAATGCCACCCTGATGTCTTGTGGCGTCTTTTCGCTTCATGTCTACGTCGTTTAGGATTGTAAGAAAGGAAAATGCTTGATGCGTATTAATGCATGTCTTTATCTAACTGGTCAGAAGCTGAAGAATAATCGGTCTCGATGTAGGTGTCGGTTCTTGTACAGTATAAGAAACCCACATGCAAATGTCTACCTGCCCGATATATCTTTTGTATTCACCCTAAACTCAGTTGGAGCCCAGTGGCGCCCTAAGCTGGACTCCCAGAAGATTTGCCCTTCCTACAGTCGCTATCTGTCCCTGTTTTTGGCACCCATATCTCTTAAATAGTGTATCAAGTAAGGGTTGAACAACCAACTGTACTTTGTGAGCATAAAACAATTTTTTTTCTTGATTGTTTAAAAGTCTACTCGAAGTATTTATTGGTATATATGTGCAGTGTAAATAATTGATTACACATAATACTTGAAACTTGATTTCAGGAAGACGTGAAGTTGCCGCGAGAGCTACCGTCCCAACTGCAGAGCAGCAATAGTGACCACTCCAGTCTTCACTCTAAGCTCACACCCTCCCAGAACCCTACAATCACCCTCCTTCAGAAGGCCAGAGGTATGTGTCTAGAGTCACCGGAAGTTTACAATAACAATGTTAAACAGTAACAACTATCAAGCAATTGTGTTAAAAGGCAGTTTTTTTTATTTCAACTTTTACATGTATAGGCTTTACGTCTTTTGGGTTACTCAAGGAGTGAAAGTGTGATTCATGTATAAGTATACACCCATTTTCACACGTGAGCCACATTATGAGAAGCACCAACTACTCATGTTGTTGCCTAACCAAGTAGTAACCGTGCCTAAGAGTGCTTAACGTCCCATGTCTAATGGAAACTGTTTTATTTAATTTCACTATGACAATTAGTAATGGTCGTTGAAAAGAGACCACAATAACCCAGTAGTTTGCGTTTTCGCCTCAAAATCCTGTAGATCTGGGTCCATTCGCACGTCTATTCTCGATTTTTCGCATAAAAATCAAAAAACCTTAGCAGGATGTACGAAGGACAAGTAGTCGGTCCCGAGTTTATACTGTATCAAGTACTGTGTAAAGAACCCTAAACTAAATACACTTGAATTTAATAAAATTAGGCCTCCTGATGTAAAATCGTTAGGAAGATCCAATATTCCCTTGAAGAATTAGTATTAGAGGTGTGGCTTTTTAGCAAACAATGAAAAAATGATATTTCAAATGTATCATATTCATAAAAAACATCTGCAAATGTTATGAAGAAAATCGATCAGTTGAGATATCTTTTGACCTTTAGAAAGCTGATAACAAGGTTGACACTTTTTCCATTTGTCCTTCTTCACATAACATTCAAAAACATCGTTCAAATATGACTATTTTTAAAAAAAATGTTTTGATTATTTTGGCACTCATTTTTGTTATGGCTCATTGAGTTGCATCTTTAATCCTAAATCTTACCTTATTCAAGTTTACGAGTATTAGTATGGACTAATGAATAACGACCATCTGAAATCGAGTATTTTTTGGAGCGAAGGCTTAAAGTGCAACCGTATAATTACATAACTACTTCAAGGAAAATATAGGAAACACATCAATGTCGAGGTGTTTATGTCGTTAATTTGATCAATAGAAAAACTTGTTTGTCTCTATATACAATTATTTTTTAATTATTCAGATTTCGCATTAGCATTTAATACATTTTGTTGTTTCTTCAAATTATTTCCATTTTTATTATGAAATAATTATTTTCTTTATTTATGTCATATTCCTTGTTGATATTCTTCGTCCATTACCTATTTTTTATTATCCTTCATCTCCTCCTTTCCTTTTAACGGGACACGCTCTCCTTTCATCGCCATGTTTAGGATACCAACGCGTTTACTCATTTCCCACTGAAAGTCAGTAAAACCATGTGATTATCATCCTGTTTCTAGTCAGACGATTGTAACACCTTGATTGAATGTTGCAGAGGGTCAACTGCCTAAGGGAGCTCAGTACCTGGAGTCGACCTCGGATTCTGAAAGCAAGTCCATTGTGAATTCAAGCCAGGGCATAGGACAGAACGAAATCAGTGAGTAGCATGTCAGTTCATATGTAAATAAAGACCTCACTACAACTTGGATCCCACCGTAGCATTACATGCCTGGGTCTTAGCAATACATCAAGCGATCGTCATTCCAGCATTTGGTTGTCTAATTTCACTCATTTGTGTTGTTTAATCTGATTGCATACACTTATTACGTATATATATATATATATATATATATATATATACGTTTCACGATGAATTACAAACACAGAACTAAGGAACAAACACACTTACTGACTCTAATTTTCAGTTGAACCGTCATCAGGAGAGTTGAGATAGAGACACCAAACGCACTTGGTGTCCCTATCTCAACTCTACTGATGACGGTTCAACTAGAGACAGTAAGTGTGTTTGTTCCTTAGTTCAGTGTTTGTGATTCATCGTGAAACATTTGTTGTCCTTTTGGATCGTTTACAATATATATATATATATATATGAAGAGTAAACATGAAGGTAATACAGAAATAGAAACAGGCATTCGTTGATCGTCGAAATATAGAAGTGAGTTATGCCTGTTTCTATCTCTGTGTTATTCCTTTTAATTCCTTTTATTTAAAAGTCCGTTCGACTGTCATTAAAATAAATAATTTGTTAAACTTTGCTTCAATTAAATTAAATAATTTTTGTTATGATTGCAGATGGCCGATCTGTTTTACGCGCCTTCGTATTCTCATATAATAAATTGTATTGTCTCCTGTTTCTCTTATTTTTGATTTCATCATTCGTTTGGAAAAATCTTTTTCATTATGAAATTTAATTATTTACATCATTAGCAAATTATACTGTTTGCTTCGTTAGTAAATTGTACCGGTGATGAAAACCCGTTCAATTTAATTTCCTTACAGTGAAAGTCCCTTTAGTTCTGTGATCCCTCGTTTATTTTCCTTTTTATAATTTGTGTCGCGCTCTGCCCACGTATGATACTTGGCTTAAAACTTCAGTGTTGTTTCTTATTTTCTTTTTCAATGTAGATGTGAACACTTGATGGGATGGATGTTAATAAGATATTCAGAAAAGTCTCAATTCGAGATTAATTAGAGTTGTTTTCAAATCCACCAATCCATCTTATTGAATTACTCCGGTTGTTTTCAGTCTACTCTGTCAAGAAGGAATACTGCGAGGATAGCGACCCTGAAAGCCTCACCAGAAAGAAGGTCGTTGAGTTGACACCCAGGAAATTCGAGGGAATCGGTCCAACTACCACAGACGGCACTCCTATCGCTCTTCGATCTGTCAGTACCTCCTTTGTCAAACTGCATATAACAAATCATCATGACTGTTGTTTCTTCTTTGTTTTTCAACACTCTTATGCAGTTTCAATAGCTTTTGGGTGAAACTGTAACCCATTCAAAACATGGGTGAGTCACTCACATTATAAGGGGTGTCAATGGCATGTGGTGACATCCATCCAACCGCTCCCACCCCCAACGTTGCTTAACTCCAGTGATATAACGAGAACTGGTGTATAAAACATAGCTGTGGCTGAGGGCCTGAAGAGATTTTAATGTGTAATCCAATATTCTCTTTCACTGAACCTAACTTCTCTCTCCAAGCAATGTTTATTTTCCTTAGAAATCTTGATTAAGTGCTGGAATAGGCACGCTAATTTTCACAGTTCAACATTCCTTGCAAATTAATTGAAAATAATAATTTACAACATTCCTTGTAAATTGTTATAATTATTATAACTTAAAATCACGTATCAACTAAACCACTTTTAATTTTCTTTACATCATGACTACATGGATGTAGTCCATGTATGTTGATACATTGATATTGTATGTTGATATCTACATGGATGTAGATTTCATTTAGTTAAATCTCTATTAAGTCATTTAAATCTAATTTACTAATTTTAATAGTTTTATTATTTTATTTAAAACGCAAGAGGAGCAACTGCTCTGTTGCACCAAATGGTTGCTAATAGCTTGATAGTGTCTCCTTTTTTTATTTAGTTAGATTTACTGTCTTTTAGTTAGTATACCACACTTATTGTGGCAGTTTCACTCGCTAAATCAAGACTATAAATTAAAGACACTATGTAAAAAATAGTATTTTGATTATAATTAATGAATTATTAATTAATAACTTTAAAAAGTTGCATATTTTATAAAAATTTCTAATACAGCAAAATTTGTTATAGAAATTAGTAATATTACTTGGTTGTGAATCAAGTTTGTAGGTGATCTTTTGGATCAGCTGGCAGCAGGAAGCTATTTTGTGTGTTAGGACTCTTAATGACGCCACTGTCGCTTAAAACAGCTGGTGAAGGCAGCAAACATCTTGTATCAAATTACATAGCTTGGTTGTAATTTAGCCTATATGAATGGAATCAGCACCTTTCCCTGATTATGAGTTTTCATTTTGTACCTCATTTGTCAAGGGTGGCTTATGGGGACCGGTGAACTACTTCGTCACACACAAACACTACATCTCTTTTTATATAAAAATATAAAACTCTTTTTATTTTATAAAAAAGTATAAAGTAATTGATATCAGTAGGTTTGATAACAACAAAAGTTAATGTATCTTGTGGTAGTTTAATAAGCATTTTATTTGCTAGTGGATTTATATAATACGATTTGGGAAACTGTTCCAGTTTTCATTTTTTTTAAGGGTATCAATTGAAACCGTGTATAGAAGGACACACTCACAGACTTATAGATAATGAAGCATATCCTTCTATGCCTACAGTAAAATGGCTTTTGAATTAGTTTATGCCTGTTCTGCCTTGCTTTATTCTTCTATGCTTGACGGTACATAAAAGTCCTAATAACGATAAATCCAGGGTCTAGACAATTGTTGCTATGCCTGTAAGTACACAAGGGCCTCGCCAGGATTAACTTTAAGACCTGAGCAGTTTTTTGATGGCTACTTGTTTTTTGATCACTTTTATGAAGAAAAAACAATTTTTTTTTTGCCAGATTATTGGTTAGTGCCAGGCACTCTGGTCATTAAGGACTCCTGGAATTCAGCAGGAGGGTTCGCACTGGGCACTTGATACCTTGGAGTACAGGTTACTGCAAGTAACTATGTCAACATAACAAAACTATCTGATTGGCAATAATGTAACGAATTTCAATGCTAATAGCAGAGCAGTGTCGTGGTTTTTGTTATTTAGAAAAAATTATACTTTTTCACTAAGGGATGTCGCCGTTGTAGCTTTTACATTCCAAACATAATGTAAAAAATTACCATTGGCTGTTATAACCTTGGTTGAGAAGTACTGCGTTATAATAGTTAAATTGAGAGCGTGTACTACTTCAGAAAATGTTTGATCATTGTTTCAGTATTAAAAGAAACTAAACACGGCTAAACGTAAAAATCTTTTGTTTTTTTCTTAGTTCTTTTTACGCCAGAGTCAATTTGAAGTTGTCTTTCGATTTCAGGAAGTAAAAGAGGATAACCAACAAAGATGGTACAAGCGAATGTACGACTCCCTCCACAAGGCCCAGTCTGACAGTGAGTAACAACTTTTCTATAATTACTGCTTCTCAACATCATTTACCTGCAACCTCCAAACTTTTACCTGAGTGCTATGTACATTTATTCAACTCTCATTTATTGATTTACAAACAAATCTTTTGCATTTCAAATGAGACAAAATAATTATTATTGTTTTTTTTTATTGTAAATCAAGGGAAAAAATCACTCACCGTCTTCAAGTAGAAATGATATATATATATATATATATATATATATATATATACTCGTATGTGTGTGTGTGATATATATATATGTGACAAAAATCACATAATTAACTGGGAAGAAGCAAAGGAGTTGGTTTTTATGTCATGTGAAAGAAGAAGAAACATTGTTGAAAGCGCCCTCATAAAAGACTTTTCTAAGAGCTTGGTCAACACTAGTCCAGGCCTTTTTAAATTAGATGAATTTCTAATTGAAGGAATTATCAAACAAATCAAGACTATTTCAACAGTTATAGGGAAAAATACTGTCAATGATGCCAATCTTACTCCTTCTTTAAATCAAAATTCATAACCTGCTTACAACTTGTATTCACTTGCTCTCTGACGACGTGAAAACGAAAGGC
This sequence comes from Hermatobates lingyangjiaoensis, assembly GCA_026182355.1. Lineage (NCBI taxonomy): Eukaryota > Metazoa > Arthropoda > Insecta > Hemiptera > Hermatobatidae > Hermatobates > Hermatobates lingyangjiaoensis. The sequence goes on along the minus strand of JAPFBL010000035.1, from coordinate 1,427,404 downwards.
CTTAGAGCGACTATCTTCTTTAATTTGTGGTGAGTTACCTGAATATATATATATATATATATATATATATATATATATATATATATATATATATTAAGGAATACTGAAATAAGACCAAGATCTTAGTCCCATTTTTCAATTCTATAATCACAGAAATTCGTGACTATAAGGCATTATAACTAAATGTTATATAACTTAACATTAAGTGTGACTATAACTGTGTCGTCATCAGTTCCTCGCTTGTCTTCCAGACTACTCGGAAATGTATGTTTCACTTGTCTAATGCAATACATTTTTTACTTTAAAAAATCAAATCAAATTTGGTACCAGAATGTATTAACATACATAACTATATTTTTAAAAATAGTTTTTATTTTGGAAGTCAATCATTTTCAGAGCATTATAAATTATTATGTTAATATATTAAATAAGTAACTAAAAAAAATTACAAATTTATACTTGTCATTTTATTGAATTATATTTATTAAAATTAATAAAAATTATATGTATTAATTATTATTAAAATATGTTTTTTTTAAATATCTATATTTTAGTAGGAGATTCAAAGCTCTGAGCTAGAATTAAATAATATGGTGAACTTGTAAGACACGAATATGAATATTTATATATGTTTGCAGAGTGTGTTGTGAGAGTAATAAATGTTAATATTGACATAACCACTAGAAATACTTTATCAAGTTACTCGCATTTATTACTTCGAGGTAGTAATATTTGCTATTTGAAACTAACTTCCGAGACAATTTATATTAAACATATATTTATGTCATTTAATTTAATCGTAAATATATTTTAATAAAGATACTTACACTCATAAAATATATTGCTTTTTGTTTTGTATATAATGGAGGGTGATTCAAAAGTAAATTAATATTAGATCCACATTATAAGAAATACGGATGTAAAAAATTCATTAAAAAAAATGTTGTATTTTTTTTCTTTCCGTAATACTTTTATGGACTTTACAAGCTATTTTGATTTTTCTTATACTTTAAAAGTTGTGAAGTACTTTTTGATTCCCTTCCTATGTTAAAGAATTTTCAGAAATACTGATTATCAAATAAATATTAATGCACCGTTGTTTTTAGCAAAAGGCAAATATTGGGTTTGGTATATTGTTATAATTTTTCAGTTAGTTGACCTAAGGAATATAATACAAAATTATTATAAACATTTTAATTTTTTAAAAAATAATTTTTTAAAATAATTAATTTAAGAGTGATTAATTAGTCTATAACATTTTCTTTTTATAATAGTGGAAAAGCTGAATTCATTTCTTTTGTTAAAGTTTATAATAAATTAATTTTTCAGTATAAGTCTTATGCTGAATAAGTCTTTCCAGTATTTAATTTAAAAATATAAAGAAAGTTAATTTATCCATTTAATGTAAAATTCAAGTTTTAATAATTATTGAAATTAATCATGTATGATTAATTTCAATAATTTACATGATTATACATGTAAAAGTTCTATGTATAAATCTTTTGTATTCACTTGCAAAAAAATGTCCGAAATAATGCTTTGTTTAATGAACTGGATGCCTCAAGTAGAATTGCATTCTGGGAGACAATGCTCTAACAATAGCATTGTCGTGTCACCGTTGTTAATTAACACCACCTCCTGCGTTAATATTACATGTTATCCATTTGGTGTTCGTAGAAGAAAATTTGTGAGTTTATAAGAAGTAATGGTGTGTTTAATGTGATTTACATTCCGTTTGTCATAACGCCTGACTTTATTCATTTCCAGTGGACTATGTCACCGTCAAGTATAAGACAAAGAGGCAAGGTGATTCTAGACGGCTTTTTCAATAAATTAACACTAGTCACTGTCACCTCTTTATTTTGTTTCAAAATAATTTCACAAAACTTTTGTTTTTGCACTTATTTTGTCTATCTGCTCTAGTCAAACTGCTTCGTCTTCCCTAACTTCAAATAGGTTATATTAATCACTTGTTCGCAATATTGCGATAATAAAATATTTGCTGATATTCTCAAGCTTATCTTATCGTCTAATACTCAGTTATTTATGGTTCTTTCCTAGAAAAGATTAATTCATGTTGATTAATGTTTATTTTGTACATAATTATCAAGGGATCTGTTTTAAAGCTTAGTAGAACTGTTTGGAAATGTAGCTTATGCATGTAATTGAAATTCGTTTCGTTCTTTTTAAAATTAAATTTGATTTACTAATTAAATGTGTAAAGCTGTTGGTGTTTTCAAAGCAATATTAAATATATCTATTCACATTCTAGTTACAGCCTTTCGGATTCTCCATTTCTTTTTATTTTTTTCTTTTCAACTAGAATTTTTTTCTTTCTAATTAAAATAATATTATTTTCTAATTGTTTTCCCTTCAATTTCTGAATTAAAATTATGTCTTGTCAAAAAATATAGTGATTGTCTCACATCTTTTGATCTATTGCTTTTTTTAATGAAAAGCAATAAAGAATGTAATGGTTTTACGATGTGGCAACTTATGTTATATTTACAATCGAATAAGATGTTTGTACAATGTGCATAATTAGTTGCTCCATGTCTAACATAATTGATTATAACATGCAAAAAATCATGTCTTAAGACTTGTTACTAAGTTGGACCTCAAGAACTAAAATATATTAAATCCTTAAATTTTGATCAAATTTAAAAGAAAACAGACTTTAATTTCATCAAACTCTTTAAGTATTCTTCTCCATTTTTCTGTGAGGGAGGAAGAAAATGTATACTCTTTTTAAAAATCTGCAGCATTATTTTTTTCAATTTTTAATAATTCAGGTTTGTTAATCTTTCTGGCATAATGAAAAGCTCAAATATGCTCTATTAATTTCAATTTTGAAAATATTTTTGTTTTCAAATATTTTATTTCCTTTTCTCTTTCACTCTGCACTTTACGCCACTTCTGTGATTTATAATTTCAAGAATAAATTGTGAAAATAATATTAATAATAATGTTTGTAATTCCCATTTTGTAAAACATATAATATCATCCAATGACAAATTAATCAATTTTGATTTACTATCATTAAATTAATATGAAAGTATTGTCATATTTTTAGTTATTATCATGTAGTGTTTTATTATTCCAAGCTACAACAAGAGAACTCACTATAATAGTTATTTGTTCAGGTTGGATTCATCTGAATTATTTTATAATACTTCATAAAATAAACCCATAAAACCATGTTCGTTTCCTATTACTTTTTCGTATGAATGAATCCATATTTATTATGGAATGAATCCATAAACTTTCGACTATGAGATCCTTATCTTTTAGGAAAAATATATTATTTTAATGTTCACTGAGGTGATATTGATGTTTCTTTTTAATGAAACTCAAATCTTAATTTGCGAAATTAAAGAAATCATAGTATTTTTGTTGTGTATATTTCAATTTTCTTGTTATTAATATATTTTTTTTTAAATTATATGTTAGCTTTATTTAAGTAGGTCATCAATAATTTACCAAAACATCAGCGTCCATTTAATTTCCAATTCAATACTAATTATAAATTAAATTAATTATAACAAGATGACAATCAAGTGAGATTTATAAATTCATTTGGCATTGATTTAAATGTGGCTTCAGTAACGAATTACTATCTGTAAAGTTACATCGACAATCAAAAATAATTTGTCATCAAGTATTCTTCCTTTGTTATTATTTAGTCGTGATAAATACCATTAAGGTAGTTCAAAAATTCATTGTGTATAATTCCAAATGTTAAAGAAATATTAAAAAAAACTCTTAAAGGCTTCATCATTTTTTAATGCTTTTCTAAAGCCATTTATTATTTTGATTATAATTAAAATAATTTTAATTTTAATTAAGGCACCATTTTAATTATTGGCGAACCACTTTACCAATGTTTGTCTCAGTCAAGTTATTAGATCTTTTACGAGTAACTCACTTTGTACAGGATGGGATCGACAGCTCTATGTCATCTCTGTGGTTTTGAAAATTAAAATGTAAAAAACAAAAACAAAAGAATTGTGACTATCTTTAGTAATGAAAACTTAGATGATATTTTGTTTTGATCATTTAGGGTCATCTAATAACTTCAAGGGAAAACTTGAAACAATATGACTCTTCAACGAATGCTTTTCATAAACAAATAAAAATGGATCATTGTAAGTTCTAAGGAGTTGTTTTAACCAATTGTAACAGAAGAACCAACCTTTATGGTGGCATCAGGATTGTTAATAAAGTAATAAGATAGAAAGATGGGTTAAAAGTAAATATTTGAACCTTATTACCAAGAAATATTTTTGGTTGTTAATTGTTTGAATAAATTAATAAATCTAACATAACATATTTGAAACCTATAAGTATCATTGAAGTTTTAATCAAGTAGTAAATATACTTGAATAATTCCTCAGTGATTACTTACATGTATTCGTGTTATTAATACCACCAGGATTAATGTAAATTAAATTAACAAAAGATTATATTGTCTTACATCATATATTACTGTTTTGTTTGCCTTTATGGAGAGAAAACATTTCTTTTTTTGCCAGCGAGTTGGCTAGTAAAATAGGTTGCCTGGTACTCCGACCATTAATGACTGCTGAGATTGACCAGGAGAGTTCGCACTGGGCACTTGATACTTTGGACAGGTTACTAATAGCTGATCTGTGCCACGGTATTTGTTATGTAGAGAAATCTAAACTCTTTACACTCCGAAACACCACCCACTGAACGGGTTATTTCAAACCTCTCTTTCAAACAGTAATTACCTTTATAAATATCCTAGTTGAGATAAGTTGCAATTAAAATGTCAGGTTATATTTTAATTGATTACACCAAGCTATGATTATTTAAAAGAACAGAGATTTCTTGGTGTTAGGCTTTTAGATAGTGAGCCTGAAGAAATGTTTCAAGGTACTTGACGGATGTTTGTTACAGGGCCATACTCCAGCTGGTGTGGGTATTTGTCTGAACCGGAAAGGCTAGCCGGCTACGACTCCGACACCCTCTCCTCTAAGTACGCCACTTTGGACAGAAGAAGAGCCGCGAGCACCAGGAATGTAGACTACGCTTCCCCTACTTCAGAGTCAGTTTCATTATCCATACAGTATGCAGATGGAAACAGTAATGACTATTTTAAAATTAAATAATATAATGAAAATAAAATTAAATAATCCATGACACAGTTAATTTTCTTCATTAACCTCCTGAAGTTAATAATCTCCAAATAAGTTATAATGATTTTAATATGTAGTTGTATTTTCTAATGGCTGAGTAAATATTCAGGATTGTACTCATATTGAGTTTTTAAGGAGGATATTATATCTAATTTGCCTATATTAAATAATTTTGAAATCCTTTGAATTGTAAGAATTTAATTTTTTCTAAAAAAAAATTGATTATTTTATCGTATGATTCATTAAAAATCTTTCAAAATTTGTAAATAAGCGTACATTTTCTTGAAATATTATTGTTCAATTCAATTATTTTAAAGTAATAAATATAATAGTATAATTGTTAAATAAATAAATACAGATTATAAATAATTGAAATAAATATAGTTATATAAAGATTGAAATAATTAACTGCTATAATTGTGTATGGATCATCCACTTTGGCAAGACATAATCTTACCTTGTTTATTTCATTGTGAGAAGTGAAATAGGCATTAAATAATGTATATTCGAAGATGCAATTATGACATACTTCTTACAGTGTAAATATGAATGTATAACTGAACTAGATAATTGCTATAATCAACGTTTTGTATGGTTGTTCATCGTCAAAAGAAAAATAGAATATAACTCCTCTCTCTTTCTTTTTCTCTCTTCTTTTCTTTCTTTGCTTTTCATCTAGAATTTAAGGGAGACGAACAGAGCGATACCTTGTCTTCTGTTCTTCTCCCGACAACAGATAACGGTTCGAAATATCGACTATAGTCATTATCTTGCACTGTTGATGTCATCTTAATTTTCAATTGTTAGATAATATAATTCATTAGACGATATTAATTAGTGGTATTTCAAAATAATTTATTTGGTGTGAGTAAGTTTGTTGTGCTAGTAATATAATTTGTAATTATATAATTGCTAGTACCACAGAGTAAATGATATCATCATCGATAATTAATGTACATGTGTTTTTATTATTAATTGATTTATAGAAGTAGTTCATCTTTAGGAGCAAAATGAATGATATTTTATTTTATCTTATGCTTTTCAGTCTGTTGTTCCCTCTTGTTAAATTTTTCTTTGCCTATTATCTTACTTGATCCTTAGAATTAACTTAATTTTAATTTTTTTTTAATTACTATTCGATTTAATTTCTTTTAAGTGTTTCTGTCCCTGTTTTTATCATTGGTTTCTTGTCTGTCACTTTTCATAAATGACCGTCAATGGTTGATATAATAAATAATACACAATTGTCATGTATAATAACCACTTAAATGATTTATTAAGTATTTTTAAACTTTGTGATCGTTGGTTGATTCTATTTCAAAGTATAAATTAAAAAGTTAGTCATCTTTATGGGCTAATGAATATGAATTAGATTATTATTGATGATAATGAACGCTGTACAGTGTATATGAATATGGCATAAATAGTCTGCAAGAAGATTATTTTTCCTAGTTGGCATTAGTTGAAAGAAGTAGAAGAGTGAAAGAGACTCATTGACGAAGATGACATATAATCACAACTATGATACTTTGCAGCAAATATTTTTGGAAATTTAATAAATATCACATAATATTATAATAATAACAAACATTGTTGTCAGCTTCGTTACTTAGTATCAGGTAATGCCTCCCCAGATTTTTTTTCCTTGATGATTAATTGAAAAGGATTTTTTTTAAAGATATAATAGGAATTGTATTACAGTTTATATTCAATTTCTTCCACTTACGAAGATAAAATGACTTGAAATTTGCTATGGTTTTTTATTAATGTCAGTAATTGATTTCAAGTACTCTTCTAGTAAATTCACTTTGAAAATATAGGAAATATAAATGGTCAATTATTTAAAAAGCACTGATATTCTTATAAAATACATTATGTACATTATAAAGACCTGGTCTGTCAGCGTGTCCGTTTGCACTGTTGAAATACCTCAGTGACTTCCAATTTAAAGGAGGTAGGAGCTAATTTTCTTGAAAATTTTCTCGGAAATATGGCTGAGCAAAAATTCCTAAAAATGATTTCATATATATATATATAACAAGATTTCACATAAATACATGAAATAAGAATCAATCATCAAACCACAATATGAAATGGGGGAAAAAAAGACTAAAATCTTTCAACCAGAACTTGGTTAGGTTTTTGACTCTGATGAAGACCGCTTGTCGTGGTTAAAAGATTTTAGTCCTTTTTTCCCATTTCACATTGTGGTTTGTTCATATGTTAATAATAATTTATGAGTTTTCAGATCGAATCTGTAAAACTTATAATGATAATAGAACTAAAGAATTGTTTTCAAAATATTTTACAAACGGCTGACTTTAGAGAAAATAATCGACTGCATATTTGATTGTTCCTAACATTTTAAAGGTAATTTAGGTGAAAATTACCTTTAATTTTAATTAAAGGTAAAATTTAGATGAAAAAACACATTGTTTGAAAAATCACAAATATTAAATACTGGATTATCTTTTATTTTAAGTAGTGTTTAATAAAAATAACACAATCCTTTAATTAGAAGAAATTAAAATTAATTTTGTTCTTGTGAAACTGAACATATATAAATGTAGTTAATTTTATTTTTACACAATACAATTATCAGAACAATAGTTACAAGCACATCTTTTTGTACTTTTTAAGAATATTACTTAATTTATGTGTTATTGTTTTACCAAACTAAACAAAGTTTTTAAATTTTAGATATCATTTTGAATTCTCACAATGACAAATATGTAATGTTTATCGTTTCCTTTCAGCTATGTAAGAGGAACGAAATATTCAAGTAATACATATAAGAACCAGCCTAGGAGAATTGAAGATTACGAGCCTGGAAGGTCCTCAATAGCAGATAAAGAGAAGGAACAGGTGAGAAATAAGAGTACTTGTATCATGGATCATGACGTCTTGTACATAACCTCATGTTAATATGTAATATATCTCTTTCTTGTTTTCTATTCTAGTGGTGGGAGGAAGTGTTGGATATATTTGACGGGGTAAGTATTTTTTTTAAACGCAACTAGTATCTCTATACTATTTGTTATTTAGTATTCTAAACTGTACTCTACTATGTTCCAGGAGTTCAAGAACCAGTCAAAGCCAAACAGTACTTCTTGTGTCATTAGCCCCACAAGGTCATTCACCTCGTAAGTACAATAGAAATAAATACATATAAATTACCAAGTAAAAACTATTATTGTGTTGATTTACTTATCAAAAAACATTCAGGAGGAAAAATCTTCATTATATAAATAAAATAAAAAATACAACTAATTTTATATTTTAATGATTCTATTATATATATGTATATATATTCCACTTTAACAATTTCTAATCTAAATTTTCCAAGCTGGGTTATTCCTTTAATTTAATGGACGGCCGCGTCGCACCAGGCGAAATACTGCACCTGTATCCGGTGTAGCCTTTGCCATCTAGCTAGTGCTCATAATTCTTCTTTTAATAACTCTTTCCGTATTCAAATCATTGTACAGATCCCTGCCAGTTATACTAATGCTACCTAAAGAACTTTTAAGAAGCTCCATATTTGTCTCCTTGGAACCAAAATTACTCCGGGACTTAACCTGTATCGTTAGAGGTTTTTTTAAGTTATTAATATACATTATTTGTTCAATTTCTATGTAAAATTTTTTGTTTCATTATTTAATCATTATTTTTATTTTTATTACAGCACTTATTTGTTAATGTAATTAATTGATTTAATTTTTGGTTTTTTCCAACCTTCCTCCTTTTTTCCTCTCTTAATTTGTGGATCAGACTGTATCTCGACGATTCCAAGAGTAACCAAAGGTCAGTCTTTATTTACCTATCAAGCCAATATCATTTCTTTCTGATGACGATGGTGTCAAAATTTGAATTGGTTTTGTCAGTTTTTCAAGTCCTTCATCATATATGTCTATCGTTGCTCTGATAAAGAACTTTTGTCTGAAAAACACTAATAGTCATCTCTTGGTTGTTCTTATTTTACTTCCTCTTCAGTAATATATTTCAAAATACACATGGTAGCCAACAGCATTTAACAACACTAATATTTACATAGAACAGAATAAAGCACAAACTAAGATGGATATATCGAACAATAATTCATCATCAGGAAGAATTAAAAAAAAAATGAAATGAGAATAAGTTAACAGGGATTAGCTTAGTTCAGAGGGAGCCAGGAGAGCCCAGTGGCTCATGTACTCCCCTCTGGACTGTTAGATCCGGGTTCCGTACTCAGTCTGGCCTTAGATTTATTCGGGCAGGAGATGAACAAAAATCTGAGCTCGTAGTTTCTCGGAGAGTTCGTCAAACCTGACGGTCCCGAGCCTGTACGATGTCAGGTACTCGTGAAAGTTTCTTACTTTAAATGCACTTGAGTTAGACAAAATGTAAGACTCTCAATGTAAAATGTTCATTGTGTGGTGTCACAAAGTACCAATCTTTAGCTCAGAAACGAAATATACTTTTTTTGAAAGGAAATCCACCATCAAAAAGTTATTACCGATTGGATATATAGGAATGAACAGGAATCTCAGGATCTGCTCTTTTAACTTGAGTAGAGAGTAGCTGTTATTTGAAGGTACTGCTTAGAATTAGAAGGTTTAATCTGAACAAAGGTGGAAAAGCAGTCACTGTTAAAGGTAACAACAACATCAAGGAAAGAAATGTGTGTCCTTTGCACATAAAAAAGTTTGAATAAAAGTAATGGAGGATAAACATTTTATAACGATAGTGGATGTTTTTTGTTTGCATTTATTATATTTTTTCGATATTATTTCTTATCGTTTTCTTGGTATTAATTTTTCTTTTATATTTTTCTTATTTATTTCTTGTTTTATTTCTTTTTCTCTTACACTATGGGAATTACAATTTAGGAATGACAAAACACATATAGTGATATTCTAACAATAACTGACAATTTAATTAATATAATTTTTCACCTCAGCAAAGGTGGAGTGGGCTGTAAGTTTTATGCCTCATATAATTCATATAATTTATGTATACAAAATTTCATTTGATGTTTATGTAAAATAATTAAATAATATTTATTTAATTTTGTTATTTAGGGTTTTGAAAGACACCGGGTACGATAGTGATTCCACTCTGGTTTTTAAGAGGAGAGACAATATCGAAATGTCTCTTTCCGATCAGAAGAAGGCATACAAGACGATTCAGCGAGGAGGAGATGTCCCTCTGCATGGTTTGAGGAAGCCTGCTCCTCTGAAACCTAGAGGTACCACCGACAAAGCAATTCCTATATTATTTACCTTGAACTGTCATTGTGTCATCTCGTTCTTTTGATTTGATCCATTGAAATGGGGACATTTAGAATAATAAGTATATCCTTAGTTTATTTCCATAGTAGTAGTTCTCAGAATTCATCCTGTAAGAGTATATAATGATATGCAGAATTGGGCATGAAAGTAGATTTATCAGTCACTTGTCTTCTCTGATCCCAAATTCATTTAATTCTTTGCGCCTTAAACAATGCATAATATTATACAATGTATTGTGTCAATATACCTTCGTCTAGATTAACAAAATATACGATTTGCAAAAGTCACCCTGAATGAAATGAATAAAATCATTTTAACTTTTTTTAGAAAACAGTTTTCTCAATATTATTCTTTTCATTTCATTTGGACTATATGGTTGCTATTGTTTTAATATGTATTGCATTCTTCGTTAACTCTAATTTCAGTCATTATAATAACTGAAGTTAATTTATTCATTTTTTTGAAAATGAAACAACAATTTTCTTTAAAATATAATGGATATAAGGAAAGACTTTTTGAAATAAATTTCCCTTTTATAATTGTTTGTTCATGTTGACTTATGCATCATATAATATACAATGTTAAATATTTTTGTTTGATATTGATTTTGGTTTTATTTTTAAAAGACCTTTATAGTGTTTTTTTTTTATTTTTATTTCAATGTTTTACCTCTAACAACCCATAGTCGAATAGTGTTTGATTTTTTTCAATTAATTCTTTAAATATAATAATAATTTTTCCTGTGTTTTTGATTATTTTAATAATTAAAACAACCTTTCATTAAATGTTAAGAGTTTAAAGTTAAGACAGTTACTGATGTAATTCACTTACAGTCAGGTCGGATCAGGAAAAGGTGAAATATGCTATTTTTACTTACGCACTTTGTTTTAGTTGAGTATTTCGTAGATGATAGAAAGTTTTGATTCAGTGAAAACCATGTTGCGATAGAGCTTCCAGTTCAAAGTGTTTCATCATGACAAAGGTCGTTAAGTTGTCTAAAAGCTTCGTGGTTCAAGGGTTACGAGCAATTATCTCCTCATTTTGATATTCAATATCTCAAACTCTTCTCTTCCATTACCACTAATTTTTTTGTATAAATTCCCAACTTTCCATTAAATTCGAAATTACTTTGCAGTAATTTCCCGATTAGCACTGCTACTTGCAAAACTATTATGCAGCTGTATTTACAGTAGGTTCTAGTGTAAAAGTTTCCATTTATTGAATAATAATAAAAAAAAAAAAGTATTAACAATATCAAACTTGGGCAACAAATTCTATAGTCATAATTCTATAGTGTACTATAACAATTTAAAAATGTATTTTGCATAAATATTAAATATGTAAAAGTACCAACGTTGCTTGTATCGATAAAACAAGGAAATAAACATATCATTATGTAGTAATTGTTTTGAAATCTGAAATTTTTATTTCTAGGTTTATATTTGAAAACCTCTCATGTGAACTTTTTTCCTTATATTTAATTACCAGTGATTTGATTTTACTAGGAAATTAGCAGCGGGCATGAAGTGATTTTTTTATCCTCCAAGACCGTTGTGTTTCTGATCAAGGAATTTTCAGCCTTCTATAACTTTTGCCAAGTATTTTAAAGAGCTTTCCTTATGACCTTCGTTTCATCTTTTCCCCTAATATTGTCAGTTACACATGGTTCGTTTTTGTGAACTATATTTCAAGAATGAAACTCCCATCTTCATAACTGCATTTTTTTTCTTATATGGTCCATTTACATATTTTGAAATTTAATATGAGTCCGATTTTTTTAATTTTTCACAAATTTATGGATCATAAATTTGAATCATATTCACCGATTTATTTTTTCATCAATATATGAAATTTAACATTTTTCTATTAGTCCGATTGTAGAAAATTTGCTGACGGTAGAACAACAGAATCCTTAAATCAAAACAGTACTGATCGTGACATTACTGTCCTTATTTTAAACCTTTTAAACCCATTTCGCTTGATTTATAATTGTTTTTCTATATTTTACTATTCATGTAAAAAAATCTTTTAAAAAGAAGTTTTAGTTCGTTATTTACATGTTCTTAATTTTTTTGATATAATCTTCCCTTTACTTCATATAAACTCTGTTATTTTGTTTTAAAAACAATTTTATAAAAATGTTCCTCTTGTTTAATGAAGTTGTTTTGTTTGTTTGTTTTTCTTCAATAAGAAAGTTATTTGTCATGAGAAATAACTATCATTTTTTCTTAAAACAAAAAATAAAAAACGAAACAAAGGAAATGGTTTAGAAAAACTATGAAAAGTATTTAATTATAACTAATATGAGATATATAAAAACAAGTTGTTTGTTCAGTTGACATAATGATTGTGGTGAGTGCTCGACTGTGTTTCAGCATGTTGAAAATTGGTCACACACTTTGCATGATTTATTAGCACCTTCCTCTGTCACTCTTATTAATAACACTCAATTCACTCAATATAATACTTTTGTAGTAGTGTTTAAAGCTAATTTTGTTTTCATCTGAAATTATATAAGACTATTTTAGTTAAATCAAGTTAATTTCTATACGTAAACTAGTTTTTCTTTAAATGTTATATATGATAAAAATTAAATAAATATGTTGACTAAAGTAAACGTTAAAATCATGAGACTCAATCCCCCAAGTAACTATTTTAATTTCAACCATTAATCAGCATTTCATTATTTTTGAAAATTGAGATTTGAGAAACTTAAGTTTTTTTATTTCATCATTAATATTTCATTTAGAGTTTTTCAAGTTAAGGAATAGTGCAGCTATAACTTTAGATCGAATGTTATTCATGGTTAATATTCGGTATTAGGTTATACATTTTTTGGTTATACCTTATTCCAACGTTTTTCAACCTTTTTAAAATTTGCGTATCGCTTAAAGTATATAACATGTCTCAAGAAACCCCTGTTTAAAAAAACGTTTATATAATATCTTTCTGGTATTTTTGTTTATTATTCTGTTTAAATAGTTAGTTTGAAGCAAAAGAAATCATTCTTTGTGATATTCAAACGTTCTGGTAAATAAAATCCATACTGCTCGTTTGTAATACTTCATCTGGGAGTGTCCATATTTAACCAATATTATACACCTATTATATTTGGATCGAATAATGTACAGAAACAAATAATTACTGAATCAGCTTGTCCCACATGTTCGTGCTTAACCCTTAGTGACCTTTTATGGAACCGCTGGTTCATATCGCTGCCTTACTTTCAGAACAAGTACTTATGGCGAAAATTTTAATAAATGGTATAAATTGTTCTACTTATAGGACCAATACTTTTGTTGATTCTTATACTACTTAATAATGTAAAATCACTTTGTACCAGAATTAGCTTAGCATTTTAGCAAATGTAGTTATTTAGGTTCGCTTTGATCACACAATCAATTACTAGTCGTATTAAAATAATAAGGTGGCACATGCCAACTGAGTAACTCTTACATGAACTACAAAACTATTTACAAGATTAAATGAATTTAGCTGCATAAAAAAAATCATATAATTAGTTGAAATAATGAAGAAATTATTCAATGTATACCATAGCGTGTAAAAGATAGCAATTTTCCCTGGTATATCGCAAAACGTTTTTTAATACCAGCGAAATTTATTATGAACCTATCATGAGCCTATGAATGAAATAAAATATCATTATTTTTAGCATATAATTCGTTAGTGCTATTATGAAGATCTACTGTCTTGTATTTTAGAAATAAACCTGTTGATGCTAGGAAAATAATATCTGGGTAAGAAGGTAGATTCGTTTCGGAATGTAAATGAATTATTGGATTCATATAACTGACATCCTTACAGTATAATTCATTCTATTAATGATATTAAAGTCAGAAATACATTCATTTAAAGATATTAATCCCATATAAAGTTTACATTTAATAGAAAATATATATAAACCACTTTATTGCATGTATTTAAATCATTCATTTAAAATAGGACGCTACTTTGATTTTATTTTTTACTCTAAATGGAATAATCACATCTTGGTTTGCTACAACTTCTGGACTTGGTTAACTCAGAACAGTCATTCATTTTGTTTTTGTATGAAATCACCCACTAAAATTTATATTCCTTTTTACAAAATTGTCAAGTTAAGTGAGGTTTCCTTGACTTTATTTTTTTTAAGTGGAAAAAAATGGAAGTTTATTTTTTCACAGTGGATTTTTCAAATCTAAAAATGTTTTGTAGGGATTAAAACAACTTGGTCGTTATTTTATAATGATTTAAAGACCTCTAGGTATAATGATCTTTAAGAAATGTTTGATCTTGCTATAAATTAAGAGTGGAGTAAAATAAATGCATTTTCTTTTAGCTTTCAATGGTATAAATTTCTAAATTTTCATTTTACATGAATATTCGGGCATGTTAAGTATCAAAAAAGGGAATAATCTTTCGACTATTGACCATACGTAATAAATTTTCTTTTGTCAAACTTTTCTGCGATTTCATAATTTATAGTAAGAAGTACTTCTGTATATTTGTAGAATAAACTTACTTCAATATATCTCTTCGCTGTTACCGAAGTTCAAAAGATGAATGTACTTATTTAGCGTCTGAAACATTAAATCATAATTAATAATAAGGAAGCAGCAATACATGACAATTCTCTAAAATTGTTTAATTCTAATTAAAACATTTTTAGTTTCTTAAACTACAGTAATAGATTTTACCAAGTATATTCATTTTATAAAAGTGAGTAAGAAATGCTGTTACTTCCTATGGGATACTGTATCAAGTTGTTAGAAATACTCGTAAAATGTTCTGAAATGCTTAAATAAAGCCTTAGCTTATATTTAAAGTTAGACACCTGTTGATTAGCGTAGGGCGATTGCACCTGGATGATGCTCAGTTCTCAGTTCAATAAGATGTCCCAGCAAACTTAGCTTTGAGAATTTAGGAGGTACTTGGCAAACAATTGCTCATTATGTGTACTTTATTCTTTTTGAGAAATGCTTTCAATTAAATAATTAGGTTGAAAAAGGGATTTACAGCTAGTTAATATCTTACACTCCATGTTTGCAGTTATCCTTGCAAACTGAAGTAGTAATCGTTACATCCTATAGTTATGTAATTTGAACTCATAAGTTTGAGTTAGCAAAGCAGTTACTAATTTGAGTTTTTCGCTTGAATTTCACATTTGTAAAAAGATTTATTGATTTTAATGTAATAGGTCTTTACAATGAAACCATTGCGATTTAACTAATGATTAAGTGAATTAGAACTTTACAAAAAAACTTGTTTTAAAACATATATATGTCAGTTAATGGTTCTTTATTGATGTAAACAATAAAATGTAAACCTAAGTAAGTGTAAAGTATATGAATTAGTAACATAAGGCTAGGTGTGATTTTGGGAGTTATAAAATTAATAAACTAGGAGACCTTTAAATGACAAGTATAAGTCAAATTGTAACTTGAGTCTTTTAAGCTAATTGAAATTTGAGGCACAGAAGAATAAAATGCGCGTGCAGGTATAGAATAGTGACAATAATCACGGGGACGCATAATTAAAAAAGAAATAAATCAGAAAACGATGCATTTATCTTTGTACAAAAGTTTGAAAACTGTATATGGTAGGAATATGAGAATATATTTTTTGATTGAAAGCTTTCACCAGGAGACGACAAAAGATGTAGCTTCTCTAATCCCAGAGTATTAATTTTGAATTCTTCTTTTACTTTGAATTCTAACAGCTTTTGTACAGTTTTTGTATCTTTTGTATAGCTGTTAGTGATATATTTTCAATGGGAAATCAGAAATATAGTTATTTAAATAGATTGTTTTATTAAAATAAGTAAGTCAGACTGGAAAGATCGTGCTTTGATAGGTCGTGGTAAGGATTCGGTGTTGGCAGAATTGAGAAACTAATTCCTATCACAGTAGAGTTATGCTTCAGCACTTGTGTAAAATTAACGAAATTCACACTCTTTAGAGAAGAATTATGTTGGTGAGGTTAACTACACCTGTTTGGAGCACCTAGTAAGACAAGGACTGATGGCCACGGCACGAATAACCTTTAATGCCGGCTAACTTGGGAAATTGATAGCTGTCTTTGTTTTCTGTTTGTCAAGAGGAGTCTGACATTGAATACTTTCCAATATCTCCAACCCTGACGAGGATCCGAATACACAAGAGGAGGCCAGAAGAGAAAGTGTTCAAGCCGTCCAATGTGCCTGTCTTCTCGGTGTACAAAAGAACTGCCAGGAGCTCGGGCACACCATCGCCTCCGATTCGTCTTTCATCCAGACATAATCCAACTCTCAAAATGATCAAAACTCTTTCAACTCCGCAGTCCAACATTGATTACATCAAAAGCAAACTTCACGCTAAATGCCCCAGTATTGTTTTGGAACGGGGAAGGAAACGTGAAAAAAGCCCACTTAAATGTTATCCGAGAACACCAAAACCACCTGAAACTAGAGTAGTTGATCCAAAGAAAAAGAAAAATGAACCTTTAAGAAAATCTCCGGAACTGAAAGCTCCAGCTGAAGTGAGAAAAGCTATAAGTAAAACAAGTAAAAAACCTTCAACAATAACAGTGGCAATCTCTCCAAAGGGGAAAGAACTCCTGGGAACAGCTGTGATTCCAATAAAGAAGGACAAAGGCACAGCAATGTCACCAGTTCTATCGTCTAAGCATGTGCACTCTGCGACCTCTGACGTTTCAAGCCCATCACCATCAGCAAGTAGCAGTCGACCTACAAGCAAAACACCACCATCCATATCGCCATCGAAAGAGAAAGAAAACAGAAAGAAGGACAAGAAATGTGAAGTAAACGGCAAAACTAAGAAACATAAAATAAAGGAGGAGGATAAAAATGGCGTGAGTAAGAAAAAAGTGAAAAAGAAAGTAGACAATGGAGTTAAGAAAAGTTCTCTAAAAAAGAAAGATAAAGAAGTGTCATCTGCAGACAGTGGAACACCTCCTTTGAAAAGTGAAGAAAAGATTATTGTTTCGAAACCAGAAGAAATTGTGGATGAAGTTAAATCAGCTGTTGTGAGTCAAGGTTTTGAGTTTGATAACTACCCAGTAAAGCCAGTTCAGCGTTCTTCCTCTGTGGCAGACAGAGTTAAAAAGTTCTCCGAAACTAATGCTCTTTGCTACAAATCAGAGCCAACCCTTCACAACTTGCCTGTGTATCTATCTCAGAAGAGACCTGTTTCGGAGTCTAGATTTCTGACATTAGAGAGAGAGCCTCATGTTACTGAACGCTCTTACGGCACTTACGAGTTTTTTGAACATCTTGATAAATATGATAGACATAATAATGTTTGGGATGTGGAATATATTAGTTCTCCTACGTACGACTCTATTAAAGAACGGAGTTCAAGTGAACCTCCTCACGTGTCACCGACTTCCAGTCGTGACATGATAGATAACATTGAAAACATTTCTCCTAATATATCCCGATCACCTTCTTTTAGAAGAATAAAGAGATCTCCGTCAAAAACTATTGAAGGTATTTCAGGTTTAAAGAAAAAGTTCCGCTCAAGAAGTTTAAATGAGGCAGATAAACATAGCAGTACGACTTCATTGCATCTCTCTGATGTGGATTCAACTGAATATAAATCCTATATACTAGAAAAACTTCATTCATCTAGGAAGTCGGCAAGATTTAAGGAATTATATAATTTTTATGCTAGCCTTGAACGACTGGCTTCTTTAGAAAAAACTGCCTCAAAAACCGACTTGAGACCAAGGATGAAAGGAGAGGAAATAATTGATTTTGATCTTTGGAAACAAGTGAGAAGCAAGGAAAGAGCAGAGGCTCAAATGACTGACTTGTATGAAAAATTAAAAGAAGACCAACGGGAAAAAGGGTTTGTATTCAGATCGAAAGAAACAGTTAGATGGAAAGGTGACAGTCGGCTGAGATGTAAAGAAAAGTCAGTGGAAGATATAAAACAACAATTTCAAAAAATGTCTGAATATGAAGAGCTGTCGAAAGAGAAACGACAAGCTGGAGATGTGTACAAACCCTTGTGGAGGGGCAATTCTGTTGTTGATCTTGCCCAGAGTATAGAATCAGAAAGCAGTGCTAAAAGGCCCAGAGTGAATCAGTCACAACTAGGTCAGTTAAGGAGATCTGGAAGAGAAATTGGATCCAGACTCTGGAGCAGTCTTTCAATGGACCAGGTTTCTGCTTTGAAAAATCAGTTATCTGAAATTTATAGTTCTGTGTCAGGGTTAAAGCATGAGAGGATAGAGCGAATGAAAAAACATTTACAAGAGCGCTATGAAGTTTCGGTTGGTAAAAATAAAGAGCCGTCTGATCTCCATGTTAGAAGTAATTCATTAGTAACCAAAGATCAACTTTTTTCTCCTTGTCTTAAAAGGAAGCAAGCTTCTAAAGTATCAAAAGCAGATTCTATTAGTTCCTTACCTTATTTATCAGAAAATGAAAAGAAGAAGATCTCGCTGACATTGAGTGCCGAAGTTAAAGACCGTATGAAGAAGCGAAAACATTCATCGTTAGTAATTCCTAGAGAAACTTTAGGTGCCGTAGCTGCGAAAAAAGTTTGTAAAAAGTTCAAAAGTTGTACCGTAGAAACATCGCCCAGAACTTGCTATTCTTTATTGTCAGAGGAATCTTCAAAGCCTGAGAGTGGTAAGGATTTGCTATTAGTTCTGACTCCTGAAGAAAATAAACGTGACATTGAGAAGATGGTTGACACATGGGGAACTTCCGAATTCGCTAGAGTTGTTCAGACAACAGAGTCGAGTAGCAGCTCTAGCGCCTCTACAGTGATACATTTAGGTGCCAAAGACAGTTTGAAGACCAAAACTTTGGAAACTGACAGTGAAAAGCTGGTAGATCCTCCTCGACGCCTAACAGGGTCTCAATCTTTCTCTAGTCTTCAGGACCTCTTGGGTGAAAAGAAAGTCACAACATATACTACCTCTCCTCTCCGAGGTTTGCACAGATCTCGCCGGTACTGCAGCTCTGATAGCATCAACAGAAGCATTTCTCCGTATTCAGTTAGATGGGATGACCGAGTAAGAACAATCAAATCAGGTGAAGTCAGAAAACTACGTGAGAAATTTGAAAGCTACGATGATCTGTACAACATGTCTAGAAAAAATCATGAAAGAGAAAAATTTAAAAGCGATCCTGATTTGTCGGAAATAAAGAAAACAGGTGTTAAGAGACGTATTTTGTCGCCTGTACCTTTACGAGATAGATACATGCCGCATATCAACATTATCAGTAAGACAGCGAGACTTCACTCTGCGCGCAGGTCTCAGACTGTGCCGGCCAGAGTGACACCTCAGCAGCCAGGCAACGTGGACCGACTGCGGCGCCATTTCGAAAAGCTCGGCCTCTCCCTGCTTGGGCAGATGTACACCTCGGCTCCGGACCTCCGCGATGCCGCGCCCCACCTCGCCTGCGGGTGGGCAGCTCATCGCAGTCCAGGCATCTCTACCCCGAGAGATCCTTTCCACAACCAGCATTTTGATCCTACACTTCACACTCCTGTCTCCAGATACCAACCTCGTCCTCCCATCGTCACCTTTAAAGGTTCCTTACTTATATTCAACTTTGTCCTAGTCCTTACCCAGGTTTCTCCCATATCTCTTACAAATTTAGTCCGTTTATCGACTTAATCAGTTAATTTCCCCATTAATCATGTTCGCTTTCTTCCTTCAATCGTTCACTATTACAATCCCTTAAATATATTCAGTTGACGTCATGGAATAGAACTTGTGGCGGTATTGATAAAAAAGTAATTAATATTAATCAAAAAAGAACTTAAATATTAAACAAATGAGTTTCATGCGAATTTTTTTATTTAAATGATTTTTTCATATAGTACTCTATTGTAAATAATTCATAATGTATATGTATATATATAATATTTGAACTAAGTAATTAAAAAAAAATACCTTGTTTAGTTCTGAGTGTAATCAGGGATAAGGTTATGTGTCTTTTAATGGAAGAACACAAATAAACTAGTAATTGACAGGCTTCCACAACCTTAAGAAAACTCCACAGATATGAAAGTTTATAAATATTGTATAACGTTCTGGAGCCATTTAGAGTTTAGGTGAATTTAAGTTATTTGAAAACAATGATTATATGGAATATCTAACAGTCATTAGTTGGGCAACTTTATCCTGTTATAAAAAAATGCTACTTGAAACTTTATTTATATGCACCACAAAAATACAAAAAAAATATTTTTGTTACAGTTTATATGAAAAGGTATGTAAGGACTCTAGAGGGAAATGTATTTCAAGGGAGTAAGTAAAGATGGTGTTGATTGTATAGTGTATAGGAGAGAGTAAGTATTGTAGACAGAAATATAATTAAAGAGTTTAGGTTGTATATCCAATAGAGATCGTAATAAATTCATTCTTAAATAAAATCAAGTATTTTATTATTTCTTTATGGGACCTATGACCCCATTCTGGATGAATGGTGGACATATGTGGTCCATTCTGCAAGAATGTAGAACATATGTGGTCCATTCTGCATGGATAAAACCCAGTGTTACTAGTCACTCTCTGTGTGGATCGTTACCAGAAATTTGATTGCCTTCTTGGTGATATCATTAAGTAGTAAGTAGTTTACAGGGAAAAAAAATTAACTAGTCTCCCATTTGGGGTTCATAAATAGTTTGACTTCATGATCACTGTAATTATTATTGATAAATTGTATCTCTCAATAATACTTTCTGAACGTTTTCAATGCAAGTAGTTAAACTTAGAAAAAAAAGTAAGTATATAAAAGAATATTTTAATGGTTGTAAAAACAAATACACTTTTCTCAATGTGATTTACTCGAGAGGGATAAGCTGTTAGTTAATCATTTGAAGTGCACATTACTTTACTCAAATATTTTCCCTACACGAGTAGTTGCTACTCGATCTTCTTGGGCAAGAATCCTTCGTTTTGTTGACTTAGTTCAGCGCAGAAGTGCCGCAGTCATATGGCTCTGTTTTTTCATGCTTAATTACTTTCCAATGAACTTGTCAGAATAATCATCTGTTCTTTACTAAAACAATAAATTGATACCACATTTAAAATAATCCTTACGAATTATATATAATTACAAATTGAACGTCTTGTGGTATTATTAAGAAGACGTTCAGTTCGGCTATAACAATTTCAACTGTTGGCAGTATTCAACCGTCTACAGATGGCTAGCAGGTCATTACGGTAGAAAAAATTGTCCTATTTTAGTTTCCGCCGTTTTCCTAATAGAACCACTTACCACTCTGTTTATATATTGATACTCAGTGGTGTGCCTGTCTGCTAGGGAAGAGTTTTAAAGTAATTTTAGTGTATGTTGTTCAATGAAGTATTTGAAAAATGTTTAGAAGCCCACATTGTTCCATTGTAAAATATTTTCAACATATATGTATATGTTTTGATTTAATTTAAAATAGTCGAGATATTAACTTTAAGATTTTTATAATTATTTTTAACTTTCCTGGTGTTCCGATCACAAATTTTACTCCTAATTTATTGTATTTAACCTTTTTTTTAAAAAAAAAATTTTGTGATTTTCAAAACAGTGCTATTCAAAATTGAGAGTATATCAAGGATATAAAATTAAAAACTTTCATATTTATTTACTTCTTTGGGGATTTGACAGTGCGTCTGGGTGGGTTAGAAGATTAGCAGATATTCGATGTAGAGGAATTCATCTACAACTGCAGGGGTCGGGAACAGACCCACAGAATCATTAGCCGTAGAGTCCAAATGTTTAAGTGATGAGGGTTCGCAGTTAGACTTTGGGTACGTAATAGGTTCTTTGGGAGTACTTTTTATTGTGCGGTTAGCAGACGGTTTACTGTACAACATATCAGAGATTTCTGTTCATTCATCGCGATTTCTATAAAAAAACATACATACATACATAAACATCAACACCTAAACCATAGTAAGCAATTTGGAAATGAGACTAAAGCAACCTTCATCGAAAGCAACTGGTCTTCGTCAGGACCACACTCGAACTGAACGTATATTGGTAATAACTTAAGAAATTTTTTAATTAAAAACTATTTAGATAATTATAGCATAGGTAACTATTGGTGTACTAATATTTATAAAATTGGTGTAAATGTTACTATACAATATACTTAGATCAAACTGGTAAATAATTAAAATTGCGTGTCAAATAAACACCAATACTCCGTAAGTCAGATGAACAAGGTAGGTTCTCAATTTTGCATATAGGTAATGGGAATTATGATATAAATAGGACAGAAGCTAATCTGAACACCTATGAAAGATCAGTGTTTTATGAAATACTATTGAGTCCGCGTTAATTAAATTAAATAGATCAGATTGTATAGGCATTAGTAATAGTTTATTAAAGTTAGACTCCGTGATGACGATAGGAATAGCTGTGTCTACCAGAGTTGGTAGCTATTTGATAGTTTTTACTTATTCCTTCCTGACGTTTTTGTTCTCTCTGACTTTCCCAGTCTTTTCTTCCCTATTCTTGCTCTTTACGCCCTTTAAGTCCGCAAAATCGAAAAGCCTACCTCTCTTGCCTTCCTCCTTTCTCAATACCACACTACATGGTCCTATTTCTCTTGTTTCAATTTGAGTGTGACTATGAATAAGACTAGTTGTTTTCTTTGAGAGATCTTTCATTTTTTAATTTCTTACTACGATTTGATTTGTGTTTCACTTGTGAACTCTTGTTATACATACAGTTGTAGTAGTGTTTTATTACCATTCAGTGTGTGTTAAGGCTAGTTGATTTTGAGTGGAGTGTGTTTTGAGTGTCGTGTGAGTAGCCGTAGCCTAGACTTGCTTGTGTCTCTTGCTTGCTAACTCCTCTGTGTTGCATACCTGCTAAGCCTAACTGTGTCTAGAGCCTGCTCCCAGACCGCCCCACGCCGCCGCAGCCCACTCTCGGCCCCCTCCAGGTAAGCCTGCTTTATCATCTCACCTATTGCCTTATCTGTATGCTTCCAACAAATGTCTCTCAGAAAAAATCGCTTTACATTTCATTAATTCCAATTATAATAAATTACTAACCAAAACCAACTTTTAGTTTTACTTAATTATCATTGAAATAAAAGTCCAAACCAGACTTTAGAGATTTTCAGAAATTTACTCAACGAGGCTATAAGTAATACAAGTTGTTAGTACCACAGATGATATTATGTAAAATCATATTTAGCTGGAATTATTTCACTTTGTATGTCAATTTCTCCAGTCGACTGATTTTGAAATGTTTCCATTTTCATGAGTATTACCCAAGTACCTTTAACCATACCCTTTTAGCCTATTCTTTTACATACCTTTTCTTCTTAACTTGTAGGTAAAATTTCTTTCTACGAAAAGTATTATTAATAAGAAAACTGAACATTTCGAACACGCTGTGTTTTTCTTCATGCTCGTCTGCATGTAGTGATGGGTAAAAAAAAGAACAATTTCTATATTATACCGTTTCTATCTTTTTATTTCCGTTACTACTCTCTCACTATGAGCATAAAAGCCTGAAGAATAATATTACGTATTCAAAACGCGATTTCTTAATATAGTTTGTTTATGTGAAGTTTTGTCTATAATTTCAATGTATGAGTAAGTTACTGAATTAGTTATTTACTCATAAATATTATGTAATACCTGTTTTCTTTATAATATTTTGTTTTAATATTTAATATTAAACGTCTTAATATTTAGCATATGGGTGTATAATGTTCTTTTATTCAGTTTGTTGGTTGTTTTTACTTTCTAACGGTCAAATTATAGGCATCAACTTTAATGCTGTTTTAGGAGTGCCAAGTTGGCTCAATCATTATTTGGCATTCACTTTATTAATGGGTAGCTAAGTCACCGGGTTGATTTTACATGGGGAGTACTAAATTTGACCTCTCTAAAGTTTCTTAGAGTAGGGATCTTCAAGAAATGCCTGATATCGGTACAGGCTCTGAGGGTCGGCGTAATATTTAAATCACACTGAAGAAAAATAGTGATGAACATTCTATCTTGGTTCTTCGTAATAAAGGTGTGTACGCTGCCTGTAGATGAAATATGACCATATGGTTTAAAGGGTCAAGCATGTGTTAAACATTATCCGATGAAATGGTTTTTTTTTATTTTATGCTGTCATGAGTCCTTAGTTATGGTATATAGTACACGGTAGTATCCATGACTATAAGTATCTTCCTTTAACCCAATGGATGGATGGTGTTAAAATCTTCTTCCATAAGGGGCAGGAGTGAAGGGACAGAACTGACATCTAGTTCCAGCGTTTCCGCGGCAGAGCTTGCTGACGGTAGCCATTCCAGGTACCCGCCTATCTCAGTCTGGCGCTCTCAACTTCGGTCGCCAGATACGAATCGCTGTACATTTGCGAATCTTTACGATACAACAGACATCTTTGTCCCGTTCTTTTCCTGCTGAGGATGATCTTTCTTTCCTAGCACATGACTTATTCCTATCGGTTTTCAGATATCTTTCAGGTTTCCATCTGAGAGTTTAGGCATTGAAGTAAACTGCGATATGCGTTGATGCAAGGTTTTACTGTAAACGAATCATTAAGAAATGTTTTCGTAGAGATATCTCTCAAATATTTCGACCTTTTTCTTTATCATTAAAAATTTTTGCTGTGAATTAACAATCTCAGGCTTCTCGTTGGTCAGCACATTAACTTGCCTGCTGCGATTATGCCCACTTCCATCGCCTGAAATATATATAAACTGAAATATATTGGTAAGTCAGAGATATACTAAAATAAGTTGAATTCAAAATTTGAGAGGAGTAAATAGAGTAAGAAAAAAGAGAAAGGGAAAAATGAGTGAATAGAAGAGATGTTTACAATTTATACACTATGGCAACTACTGCTTGGAAAACAAGCAATTCAAGAATAAGGCCTTATTGCCTATTACCGTCTGGGTGTGGAATGAAACAAATCTTATTGTCGAGGGGAATGTCTCCACATTGAAAACGTCAAACTGAAAAGTTGATAGATTCCCAGTTTACATCGTGATATGATCGAGAGGGAGACACATGCCTACAAATCAAATATACCATCAGAATAATGATAGTTGACGAGCTCAATGAGAGTGTAGATTAAGACAAGGAATGCACAGGAACAAATGTTTACTTACTTGGGTGGTGTCCTTTCCATTTGGACTGTGGATTGAAACCCACTCTTGCCAGGGACTCTAAAAGTTTAGCGTAGGAATCGCGAATTCTGCTTATGTCACCCCTCTGACTGGCCGTAAAGCAGTCAGTCAAATTTATTTCCAATGTATTAATTCCACAATCTAGATATGATGAACCTATACCGTTCTCATAGTAAAACTCAAAAATATTTCCTACTTTTCGAAAGACAATGATTTCAATCTCAAATTGAGGTAAATTATAATTTATAAACTCATTCCATTAAAAATTAATAATCCTGAAAAATATTCTAATAGAAGTAAATATTTTTTTAAAATTTCATACTAGTATATAAATGAAGCATCAAAATGGCAATTTGTTGTATGAATGGCTTGCATTGCTCCATGCCAGTGGAGCTGTTCAAGGAAGACAGGTTGACACCTTGTGCTCTGTAAGTTGTATTTATCTTTACATGTGTTCGTCTGCACCCTCCCTATGTGTTCATGCGAGGATATTCTTGTGCTAGTTTGTTTTATTTTTGTAGTTATGGTTGTAGTTCAAATGAGCTAGAACACTTTGCAGTTCCCTTGTTATAAGTTCATTAAACCTTACCCATGTTTGTTCTACTGTTTATTTTCGAATTTGACGTGAGTGGGTGATGTTATGCTGGTTTGCGTTTTTTGCATGTCAATAACGTATTTTTTGATATTATTTTTTAAGGTATTTCATTTTTACGTATTGAGATTTTTTATTACCACTATATATACTTTACTCACACTAAAATAAAAAAAAAACAAAATATCAAACCTACGTGTGCTATACTGATACAATTTATATTGCTGAGCTGCAATTTATATGGTGATAAATTGAATGATTTCAAAAAATGCAATATGAAGGAAATCTGAATAATGTCAAGTGTGTGTTTAAACTTCAGTCTTAGGATGAGACAGTATGCTATTGTTTTGGGCATCCTATATATTCCTACTATATTAATACCTTTAGTTAAGGAAGTTTAACGCACAAACAATGCTACATAATGGGGAATTTCAAAAATTACGTTTCTACATCACAGAAAAGAGTTTTATGTCAAAACTCTTGACATAAAAGAGTTAAGTCAAGAGTTTTGGCATAAAAGTCTTTTCTGTGGAGACGTAATTTTTGAAATTCCCCATCATAAGTAAATACCACACTTCATTCATAACTTCATATTCAGTGCTACATAACTTCAAAAGAAAGTACTCTTTTGGTTATTATATGAATATTAAATATATTATTAATAAGTCGTACAATAAAAGAGAGTGGTAAAAATAGGTTTCAAAGTATAATTTGATGAGGTGAGTTATGTTTGATGATTTGTGCTTTGAAATGTGAATGATTCACCCCGGTTCTGTTTTGTTCGCATGTTGTAAGCTTTCTTAAAAGTCTTCAGAATGACTTTTTGCGTTTCAAGTCTTGGCAGGTGTATTTCATTTTTTTCAATTTCATCAGTTGTGTTTTTAGTCTGGTTGGATGCACTTGACATAAGGACAGGTGTTTGCGCCAAGGTTAGACGCCCCAGTGTATTAACGTTTCCAGTATCATTACCTACCGTTAGTCAACTATCTTGTATCAATTTATCTATTTCTCACATTATATAAGTAAATATTTCACAAACGCCTGTAATGATTTCTAGTAATTTATAATTCATGGTTAATTATTTCCAAATAAGACTATTTAATTTTCAGTATTCTTAAAAAGAATATACATTTTGGAATAACATTAAATAATAAATTACACTATTATATGTTATTCATATTTTATATTTCATTAAAATGATTTTGGAAGAAATTTGAAGGCAAAATTATAAAGTTGTTATAAACGTGTAACTACAACGTGAAAGCAGAAAAGGGACAAAAGGTCATTCGGTCAACATAGTCTAAGATCTTTTTCTGGATTTCTATTATGGTTTAAACTTTTATATATACAGTAGAAGACCCGTGACCCCCTGTATCACTCAGTGTGAAGAAATTATAGTAACAGTTAATAAAATAAATTCACTGAACGTGATTGACAGGAATGATTGGTATTGCTGTTTCTGTTATGACATTTATTTATTTATATAAATACAAACCTGGATAAAACTCATATTTAAAGTAAGACAAAAATCTGGAATGGCCTAATTTCAACTTTACAATAAATAAACATAATATCAAACTCACTAACCACCATCTGATGTTTTGTGTTGTTTAAATTTAAATCAATATATATCATTTACTACATTTGGCCGTAACCACTTTATTAGTTATAAGATTTGTGAAATCAGTGATGAATCTGACAACTTATTAAAATTATTTAACAGATGGTCTGAAACTCATCGGATTCGTACGCTCCGCAGCCAAACTGTCTACGCCATCCTTGTAACTAAATTCAACTTCAGATTTTAAGTTCATTAATGAAATTGATATATGGAGATAGAGAAATATTCCTAATTTCCATAGTTTTAAGTATGATTTGTCAGATAACTTTGTCCATTCCGAGATGATTTTCTCGAATACTTTTGAATAGATGTATCAAAAAACGAAAATGTAGGCATTATGACAAAGTGCTTTTTGTGAAATTTGACTGTGGACTCTTTCTTTATTTTTACACATGAACAATCAAGAAAATACAGGGACCGTTGTATTGATAGTAGAAATAAATGAATCTGGTTTTGTTCAGTTTCCCGATTCATTCCAAAGTCAAATCAAACTGCCACTGCTGACGTTTCAATCTTGATTCAATTTTTTTTCTCTAGGCCTATATCCTTATATAAAAACACACAAGCAAACAACTACATCAATTCATCATGTGTAATCATACACGTGTAAGTATTTTTTTTTGGTAAAATTAGTTTAACTTGCAAAAATATTTAAAAATGAAGAAAATGACCAATTATATTGCAATAATAATAATAGGAATTTTGGATAATAAATTTAACGAAAGAACTTATTCACAGCTGTATCATTAAAACAAATATATAGAGGTGATTCAGAGGCAGTCAAGGATGGTATAGTAATTGTCTCTCCAAAACCAAACTGTGTCGTTTTGATTTAATGCAAATAATGCTACAACTGTTAATTACTCTTGTTGGTTTTAGTAGAATAATTATGTTGTTATATTTTTTCCTTCAGAAATTGACTTGTTTTCCTTTAGTAAATGTTATCACAATGTTTGCACCTAAGATCTTAATAAGATCCCTCTGTATAGCTTTTGGTTTTCATCCTTTAAATTATAAAACATAATTGCACTTTTTGTTTATTATAAAATGCTAAGGTAACATCGGCTATATTTTTTTTTTCAACAGTCTGTTTTACAAATTTCAGAATACCTTCAATGTAAGGAAATTTGAAATATTTGATATTTAGCACATCATGATTGATAACAGTATCAGATAGATTTTTTGTTTTTGAGGGTGGAATTGAGGTTCTGCTAGAAAGCTCTGCCACTGATTCATTGGGGACTCTTCGTAATGATTTTGCTTTGGGAGTCTTCAGTTTTGCTTAACTCAGTATATTTAGAGTAGGGATGTTTAACGAGTACGTGATTTCGAAAAGGCTCGGGGTCAACTACTTAATTTCATCTCTGAGAGCATGCAAGTCACTGGGCTCCTCTGACCACTGAGTACAAATAAGGTGAAACATTCGTTGAGCAGGTGTTTCTTTATAGAAAACGGTTTTGGTTGCGATACCCTGGCTGTATGTATAGCAGTACGCAGTGTGGTCTGCAAGACAATGGAGAGAGAGCAGTGAGGCCCAGCGTGGGCTGCTTCATGCTTGCTTACCACTAATTGGCGGCACGCTCGCGTGAACTTGCTCCGCAGCCGCCTTGTCTAACCCCTTGCCAATATGACGCATTCAACATGTTTTCACCTCAAATATCTACATCACATCAACAAATGAACTTAACAGCAATATGAATATATGTTATTTATCTGTAACATAATATACATTTTGGTCAGGGGGGGGGGGGCTACAAAATTATTTATTTGTTTCAATATGGTGTAGTGCAGTGCAATAATCATTAGTGCTCTGAGATTGAAGTTCAAATCTTGTTCTCGACTCTAGATTTAGAATGTGGGAAATGGAAACTTGAGGAATGGGAAGACGTAAAACTGTCTGTTCCGAGCCTAAACAATGTCAAGTACAACATTAATAATCACTTAAGTATTAACTTTGGTTAAAGTAAAATTTGAAACTTCTGTTGTATGGTGTAAGTTGTTCATAATTGAAATAAGTGTTAATTTACAAAGGAGTCACTCTTCCCATTCGTAGAATAGCACAGAAAGCGAAAGCTTACAAGTGTATTGTGTGCGTGTATGTATGTGCGTGCAGGTATATCTTAGAAACAAAAGAAAACTGTTTTAATGTAAGTAAGGAAAAGAGATAGTACTTTAGAAACCACTGGAAAAAAATAATGTACTTATTTTTTCTAATAAAAAAATTAGATATTGTTACTGTCAAGGGACCAGGTAACCGAGTGGAATTCTTCTGGACTGGTTAATTCGATGTTCGATACCCACTCTGGCCGTCAATTTAATCAAGCGGGAGATGAAAAAAAATTGAGCAGGTGTCTCCCTCAGAGAGGACGTAAAACTGTCGATTACGAACCTGCACGTTGTCAGGTATTCGATGTTAGAATGTTTATTATGTGGTGTCGCAAAAGACTAATCTTTGCCCTATGTGCATTCTCTCGATTGACAGAAACTGCAACGTAACCTAATTTGACTTTTTAGGTATTAACTCAAAAGTGAAGAGTTTTTTTACCCAAATTCTCTTTTTCTCTTGTCTGAAACATGGTAATAGGGAAATTTAGACACAGCTAAAATTCTAAGTTTATTAGAATCATAGCTCATGATTTCTAGAATGTCTAGAAATGGTGTCAAGGAAACGCTAAATTGGTAGAATACAGTTTTTTTTTATCGTTTCTAAAAGATGAAAACAGTCTTTTGTTTAGAATTTTAAAGGGTGGAAATGCCGTCGTTTAATTTAGATGTCAAACAAATTTGATTGCTTAACAGAAAAAGTTGACGAAAGTTTTACATACTTCTGCCAAACATTTTTCGGTATTCCAACTGTAAAATAAATGGTGAATATTCAAAGCTAAATGAAAACCTAACCCAGGCTATAAAATATAAACAAAAATAGCTGACTGTCATAATGAATTACTGACAAATCTAAGACAGACTTTTGGGAATGAATATAATGAATAATTATAACGTAATAAATCTTAAGAAGGAAGCCTCAAGTAAGTTGGCAAACATAAGACTTCTGCAAATGGAACTGAGCTCAGAAAGTCAAATTTTGCAAAAATAGAGCATAGAAAAAAATTTATTTAGTTCGATAGTTGGAGTTCAGTCTGGTAAGTGTGTATTCACATGGCTCTGGTCGTTGGCAAAATTGAATGATTAAAATTATATATAAAAAAAATGGAAACTAGTTATATTCTATTGTTATCTCATATTTTCTGTAACTGGATAAAAGAGATCATAATTATGGCTGTTTTGTAGTAAAAGTGGATTAATAGTTTAATAAATCATGTCTAAATGAGAGGGATTATTTTTTATTCACTTGACAAGATTATATGAAGTAGAATTGTGAAGCATTAAGGAAGCGATTGAAGTAATTTGTGGATGTTAATACAAAGGTCGTGTAAAGAAGGTGAAAGACAAGGGAGCAATGTGCAGAGCGGGTGGCGAGACAAGGGGAGGGAGTGGAGTGGTGCCAGTAGTGAGTGAGCTAGCGTTGAGTGACGGTCAGGATGAACCTCAAGACACGGCATGGAGCCACTGTACTCTGATCTCCTGCTCACCCCCGCGCGCTCCATCAGCCTGCCGCTCTGTGTCTATGGACCCCAGCCCTATAGTCAGTCCAACCTGCCACTCCATACATGATACAGTCTGTGCCATTGTGTGTCTTATCATAACTTTCTACGTGCAATCACGCACATCATAAAGTCATTAAGAAACAGTCTCCAATCATTATTTCGTCATAAAAGTAAAAATAGAAAAATATTTATAATACATAAATAAAATGGTACCAGCCAAATTACTACATAAACACGTCAAATAACAATCAATAATCAAACCACAATACGAAATGATGAAAAAAGACTAAGGTCTTTCAACCGTAACAAGCGGTTTTCGTCAGAGTCAAAAACCCATCTCTGTGGTTTGATCATTGATATCTATATTTTAATATATATATAACCAAACCACAAAATGAAATGGGAAAACAAAACTAAGATCTTTCAACCGTAACAAGCGGTCATCGTCAGAGTCAAAAACGCAACTCAGTTTGGGTTGGGTTTTGCACACTGACGAAGACTGCTTGTTACGGTTGAAAGATCCTGGTCTTGTATTCCCATTTCATATTGTGGTTTGATCATTGATTGTTATTTCACGTGTTTATGGGAAATATATATATATATAATATATATATATATATATATATATATATATAACACCCGAAAATTATCGTTGCCCTGACAGCAATTGTACCGTTAAAACATGACAGTAAACGTACACACACACTCATATATATATTATATATATATAAGGATAGATTCATAATTGTAATCTGAAACTTTCAGTATAAACTTCACCAGTAGAAGAAAGAGAGGGGACCCTAGTTCAACCGATGGTTCGAGACCTGCCCAAGATTTCTCAGGATGGTTCTCCAACTATCTCTACATAGTGTGATTCGGCTCCCTCTCATTCTTCTACTAATTCCTATTACTAATACTATAGAAATAAGTAAGTTATAGTCTTTCCTTTTTTGCGTATCTTTACTAACGGTGAATACTCACGCTAAACTATTAGTGAGTATAGTTTATTTCTCATTGGTCAAAGGATATATATATATTTGTAAAATTTGGGAGCAGTCCTTCATTCAAGCATCATATTTCATTGAATAACTGACCGTATTTCAATGATATATATATATATGTGTGTGTGTGTGTGAGTGCGTGTAAAATGTTACAATAAAACACGTGACTCGATTATCAAGAAAATCACCACCAAAAGTAGTAAAATAAATAGAAGTAATTAAACGCTTTGGAGTGTTACCCCGTTTTCACAAGAGATCAGTAAAGCAAAGGATTAGGGAGTAGGCATTGGTATTATAAACGCACATTTCGATAACCGTAAACGTGACAATCAACCCAGCATCTGCTTAGGAAAGGGGGGGGGGGGGGGTGCATAGACGACAAATAGTGTAACAACCTTCTTTTCCAAATCCTCATCCATTTTTAGTAAATTGTGGCTAACGTTAAGTAAGTAACAATATTCTTTTTTATGACTTCTTATTGTGGTATTTTATTGTGGTATTGTAAAATCGTAAAATAATTTCTCTTAGTATGGTGAGCCCATGACATTTGACATTAAACGGGTTGTATTACGACATTAGAGAATAAATAGTCCAGACTAAAAAGTGACATCACTACAGAAGAATAAAATTGAAAACGATGAAATATGACATACATACAAAAGTTCAGGGATGGAATTTTAACACAACTGTCCAGTAATATACATCACCAACTTTGAAGTGCTGCTCCTCACGGCATTCGTGTGGATTCTATATATTTTATCATAATCTGAAACAGTCTCTAAGAAACTAAATTAAGCACAAGGAAAATATGTAGAAAAACTGTGATAGAATCTCACTTGAATTTTTTCTTTATCCGTAAACCTCAGAAAGAGATGTCCATTGAGGGGCAACCAAAATAGTCTCTAAGTGGCAACGGATGTCGAATGTTGAAGTCAGTATTTGTCCGTACGTGTTTTTCTTGTACTTAGTTTTTTTTTTATTTAAACCGACCCCCTAGCGGGTGATAACGTCATCCGTTCACCGGTTTTTTGTTTAATTGGTGATTCTACAGATTCTACATTCGGAGTCCTAAATCTTTCCTAACTCAAGTACGTTTCGAGTAGGGATTTTTAACGAGTACCTGA
This sequence comes from Hermatobates lingyangjiaoensis, assembly GCA_026182355.1. Lineage (NCBI taxonomy): Eukaryota > Metazoa > Arthropoda > Insecta > Hemiptera > Hermatobatidae > Hermatobates > Hermatobates lingyangjiaoensis. The sequence goes on along the minus strand of JAPFBL010000035.1, from coordinate 1,393,907 downwards.
CATCGTACAGGCTTGGCACCGACGGCTTAGCGTCTTCTCCGAGGGACGACGTACTCAAATTTATTCACCTCTTTATGAATAAATCGAGGGCCAGGTGGGGATTGAACGAATCCAAGAGTACCAGCTCAGAGGCGAGTACCATAACCACTGAGCTAACCTGCCTCCTTGTCCTTAGTTAGATATATTGAAACAACTTAATTATATGCATAATTAACGATTTTTATTAAAATACCTGTATGTATGTTTATTTATTTTTGTACTGTAGACAAACTAATCTACAATTTAGGTGAAACGGAATTGATTATAATGAATGTCATTTAAAAATAAATTAATTCACACTAATATATAATAGGCTATCTATAACTGAGGGTTATACGACGGAATTTGTAAATAAATCATTCCCAACAATTACATTTAATCAGTAATCTCGTTCACCCATAACTAAATGGGCGCCAAATATGTAATGAGCTATATTTTCTGTCAGAGAACAGCACTGAAGTTGAAATCATATAAATGCGTGTGTCAGAATCAGAAACTATCAATTACCTTATATACTTAGTATTTTGAACCTAGAAAATTGACCGAATCCCGACTGCATAATACACCTATTCTATCAAATGGTTGATATAGTATTGAATTTGTTATATATATATATATATTATATGTATATATAATGAATGTATATAGAAAAATTTGTATATACCACAGGGTATACGAGAAGGATGAATAAAAAATAATGTAGCATGTAGATCATACTAAATTGGAACTAAATGTACTTGTAATGAACATTTCCTATAATGCAATTTTACTAAAAAAAAAAGTTAATCTTAAAATGAAATATGTTGAATTTCATTATGATATGTCTTTCCAGTGCTGCTGATTTTCTTTATCATTCATCCCGTCATTAAATGGGAATGAAGTTTTCCACAGCAACTGTAAAGTTTTAACTCTCTGGAATTAGCAGAGTAGGAGAAAAAATATGGATTCTTAAAACATAAATAGGCAATAAAGTGGACCAAAAATCACTCAGATGGTCTACTCTAACAGAGTTATTTTTCGTTAGGTTGTCAGTTTGGTACATGGAACGGTGTGACCTGGTGTGTGTTTACAAGATTCACTTTGAGAAAACCATGCACTGTTTTGCCGAATCCCCCTGACCAACACCTGAGTATCACGTGACAGATCAGAGGGTGATGAAAAAACAGTCGAGAACATTGTTTATAAGAATGACTGTTTGTACTATATCAACTTACGATGTCTGTGCAATACTCTGTCAGAATGGTTAACAAAGTGATCGGGCAGGAAAAAACAAACGAACATACATACATTTCAAAGTGCTAGTTTCATGTAGTTCTTGTAGAATATGCAAGATTCTTGGATACATATAATATCTATCTGTAATATCCGAGAACAAGTTTGATAGCAAACAGGCGTGCAACTTTGTTATATTAGATTATAAGTGCTCTAGGAGCGGAAAGTTAATTACCAATTAAACAATGAGCACGGTCTGCATGACTGTGAACACCAATCAATGAGATATTTAATGACCTTTACTACAGCAGGCTGTCTGCTTTGAGGGTCTTTATTGTTTCTTCACTTAGCACAGAGAGAATGAAGTTACACGTACTGATAGGTCTAACTGTGTCCGACGCAGGAGATCTCTATGCATTTATTATTATCGTTTACGAGTAATTGAACTGGTTTCTTTTGGTGGTGTATGTTAAAATTTCTGAAGCGTTATGAAATACATGAATAATGCATGATAATAGGCATAATGAGAAGTTACTTGCACTTTGTGTAGCGGAGAAAAGAAAGTGGCCTTGACTGTAGATGAGTCATGGTTGATGGCATCATGTTTGTTTCTAAAGGAAATAATTCTCAGGCCCAAGTCCATAGTCTTTCCTTGACGCAAACAATAGTTTGACGTCATTCCCCGATCGTTTACCAGGGGAAAAGTGCTGTCACGCCGAATCTTTTCATAGATGGATTGATGCGACACTATCTCTTATCGTCAAATTTCATTTAATTACTTGCAATTTTTTATGAGGTACCGTTTATTATTGAGCTCTCTTTTGTGCATTTCATCCTGTCATTAAAGTATCATTCTTCCAACAAGGTTGTTACGCTATTTATAATCTGCCACCATTTGATCCAAAAAATTCATAACAAACTCCCTGAAACACCAATTTGAAGAGTGGAGATAAGGAAGTATGTGGACATTAGCAAATGTAGCATTGCCCCTTAATAATATTATTGCTAGTACCGCAAAGATTTTTAGTAACAAGTAAAGAAAACTGTTTCAACTACCTCTTACATTTCCTTATTGATAACAAATTTTATATACTACTTGCATGAAATGGGCTCGATAGATACTAAAAAATATTAAGATTTGGAAATCAGTTTCGGGATTCGGGATCGTACTCGACCATGTTCCATCAGATCTTCATATTGACTATTGTTGTCGATATCAATCAATAAATTTATTTTATTATCTTATTTATGAAAAGGCAATTGAGAATTGTCTCTTTTATACTTTTTATCATCTATAAAAGAGTTCGTCATAAAGTAAATTTCACGTAGTGTAGCTTAGGCTAGTCATGTTGCAGGGGCAGTCCCATAAGCGAACTTAGATAGGCCGAACATTGCCCTTTTGTGATAGCACACAAAGAACATTGATTCTATATTGGGAGTCCTAAATTTTGCCTAACTCAAGTGTATTAAGAGTAGGGACCTTTAACGAGTACCTGGCATTTTACAGGCTCGGGACTGATGGCTTTACGTACTGTCCGAGGGATGACATGCTCCGATTTATCCACCTTCCATGTGAATAAATTGTCAGCCACAGTGGGTTTGAAAGTCGAACTTACAGTCTAGAGGTGAGCACTTGCCACTGAGCTAACCTAGCCCCCTTCATGTAGTGTAACCAGTTTACAGAATGTTGGTTAATCGGACGCTGATGTCATGAATCTGACGTACGTAAAGTAAACTCTAAAATAATTACGATATAAAGTATATCTATGCTAGGAAAATGTCTTCGAAATGCTTATATGTTTTTATATCAGCATGGTGTAAATACCGAAGTTATATTTAAGCGAAGTTTTCTATTTTTTAGTTTGTCAACAAGTGATTTTGATTTGGTGTATTCAGTTAATAATGGTTGGAAGGACTTTAAAAAAAAAAACTAGAAAGAAATCCATTTCTCATCTTGTGGAAAGAATGGTAATTGAAGACTGCCCTGGGGTTTGTGTTTACATTGTTCAGCTAGGGTTGGCGACTCAGCGCTGAAAGTGGAAACAGTGGAGGATGAGGGATTAATTGCGGCCAGTGGTCTCACATTAGGATGTGCGAGTTCCTCGGTGATTTCACTTTCCTTATTATGCAGCTCATCTCCTTCCCACAAGAACAATCCAGCTCATCATTTCACTAAATCACTGCTTGGTTCTTTGGTAAATGTTCTCTCTGGATTGCTTCGCTAATGCCGATAGGTTAGGTAAATAATCTTCTAAGTCATCTTTCTTAGCCATCTATTGTGCATAATCTTGAGCTAAAGCTCCATACTTAGCTTCAACACTCTTGTTTTTTTTTTATTGTTTAAACCGATCCTCTAGCGGGTGCTAACGTCAGCCGTTTATCGACTTTTTGTTTTTAGGTCGGTGATACTACAGATTCTACATTGGAAGTCCTAAATTTTGTCTAATTCAAGTGCATTTCGAGTAGGGATCTTTAATGAGTACCTGAAATCGTACAAACTCCGGACAAACGGCTTAACGTCCTCTCCAAGGGACGACGTGCTCAGATTCATTCACCTCCCGCGTGAAGAAATCTGGGGCCTATGGGTGTCCACCTAAACACCCTAACTACAGCAATCATTCAAAAACAGAATCATTTTTTACAATGATTTCTTTATGTACAATCATTATTTTGCACCCACATCAGAAATAGTATATTTTCCCATGTAGAGTTATTAAAAGAATACAACCTGTAAATCTAAAGTCTTACAGTTATACGGAAATCAAATGATATTATTAAAGAAATATCAAGCAACGGAATGCAGGATAGAGGAATTGACCGATGAATTCTTGCGATGCCACTAAAGTCACGAAGTATTTGTTTGTTTTTGTGATGGTCTTACAAATTAAAAAGGACAGGAAGCAGTGACGTTTGCATAATGTCAGATGTGGGGCTTCTTCAGAAGCCCCGTCCTGCACTCACGAACCCCCCTCAAACAATAGTAAACAGACATGTTTCTGCTGTTTCATATTTCAAAAGTCGCAATGCCATATTACAACTACAATAGTTCATTTCCTTCATTTTGTGCAAGAGATATTGAATTATAACCTTGTTACGTCATCCTTGTTTAATTGTAATACAGTTCAAAAAAATGGGCTCGCAATCAGCGAAGAGTTGTTTTAATCACTACAGCAGTATATATTGAAGTCAAGAACTTAATAAGTAATCAAGATTTCTCAAAATGAACTAGCTTCATGCGAATAGAAAAATTAAAACTATTAAGGAAAGACTGTAAGAGTGTACTAGGTGACCTGCCACTCCAAGGTAAAGTGGCTACATCAGCTTGTGAGTAATTTGCAATCGACCTTGTCAGAATAAGTAACCTATGAGACAAAAAGAATATTTATCAAAAAAACTTAATATTAACACGTAAGAGAACTAAAAACTTTCTCTATGTCATCAGTAACAAATAACTCAGTTAGACATATCAAGGCCAAGTGTTCATATCCAACTGACTGGGCTTTTGTGATTTCAGTTTCTGTCATTTCTTTCTGTGAAGTTATATTATATATAACTTATATATGACTTCTTTGAATTTAATATGTATTCTATTCTGTTATTTAATATTTTAAATAATATATTTATAATATCAAAAGTGTAACTGCAATTTGTAGAAACTTGCTTCTTGATAAGTTTCTCTGCCTTCTTAAATAACGATTTCGTTAATGTATCTAAACTAGATTACACACTTCCTACAGTCAACATGTTTTAACTCTTTCCTACGGTGATCTTTGGGACGCGAATGATTCTCAAATGTTTTTCCTTTTGTTTAGACAAAGTAGAGTCAAATAGAATGATTTAGGTTGTTTGTTCAAGGATTGGGGGGGGGGGGGGGGGGGTTGAGTGACCTAAGGAGTCACTGTTACTACCAGTTACAAGGTCTATTTGGCCTTGGGTTCCAAATGACTTGGAAAAAACAATAACAAAATAAAAGCCATAAAATTTTGAAATAGACCTTGTAACGGGTAGTAAGAGCGCTCCCTTATTCGCTCACCCCCCCTTTTTTGAACAAACAACCTTAATCCTTCTAATTGACTAATTTTTCTACCATATATAACATGAAAGACATTTAAGAATCATTCTTTCCCCGAAGATGGCTTCAGGAAAGAGTTGAAACATGCTGACAGTATGCTATCTAGATAAGGTGCAATAACGAAATCGTTATTCAGGAAGACAGAGAAACTTATCAAGAAGCAAGTGTCTGCAAATTATGGTTACATTTTTAATAATATGTCCTTAAAGGAAGGACTGCTAACAAAACTATCAATTTATATATATATATATATATATATATATAAAATTGAAATTTATCAGGGCTCGTTCAGTTCTTCAGGTTCATATTAAACTCTCATTTCCAATATTTCGATTTTTATTTAAAACCTTTTTCATGGGCAGAAGTATAACCTTTTGAAACAGAAAACTAAGTATTACAATATAGATTATTTTACAAAGAAAATTGTCTGTGGATTTCAACAACATGACCGAGAATCGTGAGTGTTAGTTTCTTTTTTGTGTTTTTTTAGTTATAAATTTAATTGTATATATATATTTTTGTGTTTGACTTAACGCTAAATAATTACCGATAGCATGTCTTGATATATTCATTATTATTTTTGTGGTTATCAATATTTATTTATCAATTATTTCTCAATAATTATTTTTTTTATTTCTGATATGTAATATTTCTTTTCCGGCTTTGCTCGTCTTCGTTTAGTTTTGCTTTGATGCCTTCTCTCCACTGTTATTCCTTCCTCCTCCCCCTCTCTTGGCAGGAATACTGTTTGACCTTGCAGACATTCTGCTTGTTTGTCTTCTACTGATCGCGGAGCGAGTAAACAACGAGAGTCGAAAAGTGTAACCACTTAGAGAACTGATTTGGTCCAAGGGTGTGTAACATTTGTGTAACATTTCTTGTAGAAATACGAAGGGCTCTTTTATTATTTATAATTTAATTGAACATATTCTTGCATTTTTCTGGTAACCCAGCACTAAGTGCGTAAATGCATTTCACCTCCTTACCCAAAAATAAAAAAAAAATATTCTTGCATTTTTAAATAGTGTTACTTATTAAGTAACAGTTTATTGGTTTCAACTATTTGATTTTATTAATTTGAAGTAAAATGAGACACTGCGCCTTGTAAACGTCCTTCCTCACCAGACCGCTTTCTACTCCAATCTTCATAATTGAAACTGAATATTGAGTTTCACTCTTGACGATGGACAAGATCCGAAACCGCTCGAATGAGGAAGGATATTTACGAGGTAAAAAGTTTCACACTTCTTTAATTGTTATTAACAACCTCTGTGGTACTAACAATCATAACATTATATTTCTTGTTATTTGAGTAGAAAATCGTAACACATGGTATATTTGTCCACTAACTTGCCGGGTTTGGTAAGAAATCATTATTAAAGAGTAATAGTAGTGTATGAGAAGCTGTGTGTCACTAACAGTCTTGAAAAATGTATACCATTGCAGTTCATGAATCACCAAGGAAAGATATCAAGGGATACCTATGGACTTTATCAATTTTAGAAACTACAAACAATAATGAATACTCTATGATACTTATATAAAAAATTCAAAGCTTATAGAATTTTGCTAATAATTTAAATGATTCATAAATATATTAAAACAATTTCTAAGAAATATTAAGGCGTAATTTTGAGACAAGAGTATTGACAGATTGACTTGTTTAAAGAAAAACACTATCATATCAGCCCGGAAATCCTGGAAGCTTTTGTACACAACTGTTAAGTTGGGAAAATGAGTAGCCTATATAAAAACATGTAACAATGGTATTTATTTTACCTGTTATCGGCATTTCTATCATGCAGCTTGCCTTTCTAGCACTCACTAGCCAAGGCAAGTCACATTAACGGGAGTATCAACACAACTCGTGTCACCCATCCAAGCAGTTACCAGTCCCAATGCTGTTTAACTTGGGTGATCTAATGGGAAGCAGTTTATTCAACATTGCTGTGAATATCCATGATTGAGTCATGCAGATGATTTAACTGCAAGGTGGCAATACAGCAGTGTCTCTAACGTAAAATGAATCATAACCGATAGGTTTTTTTAAAATGTATTTATATATTTTTATTTATGGTTTATTTATTAATTATTATTTATTGATTATATTGGTTCACTCGTTTTGTATCTATCATCTATATTATTATTGTAAATAAACAGTTGGCACTTTTAATTACTTTAACTATTACTGAAATGTATAAGCAAACACTTTCCTATCACATGTTTACTAATATACAAATTTAGTTAGATATGACTAAATCTAACATTAGCAGTTACAACACTAGAGGTTTTGGAGATGTCAGTTGATATAATTTCAATGCCCTACTTCGTATAGCTTCCTTTTCCACCAGTGTTAGACCTTGAAAATACCACACTGAAGTGGGTTTATTATATATCATATCTATACACACCATGTCTATCGGTTGCGTGTGTATATTCTTTGTTCTTACGAAGTTTGCTGAACTTTGTTAATGATATCAACAGGTAAATATATAACTACACTAAATCATAATGAAAAAACGAATTAGCTAATTGACCACTTATTTAGATCATTGCGTACTCAAGGACGTTGAAACAAGGGTTAGGGACTTTAGAAACCGGTGACTAAATATGAGATAGTAAAATATATATACATTTCAAATCTGTCAAATTACACGAATAGCTGGAAAAAACAATACTTCTCGTTATATAGTATTGTCCAAAGACCATTAAGGGAATAGGCGCTCCCATGTTGACACCAAAGTCAACTATATATATGAGATATTACATTAAGATTTATCAAATGGTACTACTTACCGAACGATAAATGAAAATGTTTTCAGATTCACACATCATCCTAAGGATATCAGAAATGTATTTAGGTAGCCCCAACAACGTGGAAGACGGTAAAAATGTTAAAATCGGTTTTATGCATGGTCATTCTACTTTGCTTGCAGTAAATTAATAGTGTTAGGGGCCAGGTTAGTTCAGTGGTTAACGTACTCGCGTCTGAACTGGTAGACACAAGGTTCGATACCTATCTGGCCCTCGATTTATTAACGTGGGGGATCAATAAATCTGAGTACGTCGACCGTCTGAGATAATGTTAAGCTGTCGGTCCCGAGCCTGTGAGATGTCAGGTACTTGTTAAAAATCCCTGCTCGAAATGTACTTGAGTTAGGCAAGATTTAGGACTCCGAATGTAGAATCTGTAGAATCACCGATTAAACAAAAAACCGGTGAACAGATGACGTTATCACCCGCTAGGGGGTCGGTTTAAATAAAAAAAAAACTAAGTACAAGAAAAACACGTACGGACAAATACTGACTTCAACATTCGACATCCGTTGCCACTTAGAGACTATTTTGGTTGCCGCTCAATGGACATCTCTTTCTGAGGTCGACCTGCATCCGGTCGACTCACAAATTCAAGTGAGTTTCTATCAGAGTTTTTCTCTAAATAAACTTGAGTTAGGTAAAATTTAGAACTCCGAATGTAGTATCTCCGATCAAACAAAAAGACAGTAAATGACTGACGTTTGTATGACGTTTTATTATTACCCACTAGGGGATCGGTTTAAACAATAAAAAAAAAGTAATAGTGTTATTGTGTAGAGTTGTCGAGTAGTGTTGTGGACACATATTGGTACAAGGAGCATATATGTGGTACATCATGGGGAAACAGAATGCTGTGGGTTAGAAGGTGTTAGAGGGAAGGAGTTATACGAAGTGGGATTCGGCACAATGTCTACCCAATACATATTGTCATAAAACTGTATTCATGTATAGTATTTAATGTATTTGAATGGTTGCAGAATCTGGACGAGAGTATATTGAAGGAGAAGTGAATATACATTACAAGACTCCTGTGCGCAGTGAAGCCAAGGAATACATAGATGAAGAGGAATTGGCGAGAAGACAGGCAGAGGCTATGCGTCGTATCTACCAACAGCAGCGCAGAGCCAAGTATCTGGCCGAACTGTCAGACATCCACTCTCGGCGTCACACGGACAACTTCACGTGCGTTCTTTTCTAATATTTCAGACATCCTAATAACATTTCACAATCTCACTCCGCCATGGCATTTCCTTCAAGCCGCATCCACTTCTCTTTCTATACAACCAATGACTAGAGTTGATAGAGCAAATGAAAGTACTTTCAATTTTATTGAGAAGTTTTGAAATTATCTCTATAAATAGTTAGCATTATTGTGAAATATGTGAAATTCGTAACGTCTTCAGTTTATTTTACAAATTTTACCTAAGGCAGCATTAAACAGTTTTATTTTAACAATGATCGATCTTACTGAAATTGGAAAACTTGTTGCCAGTGTTCCAATACTTGATGGTTTTCTAGTTTGAGAACTATATTTTTATTATTTCCATTAAAAATAGAATTTTAATGAGTAAATTTTACTATGATTGTTTTATAATGACTTGTTGAGTTAAAGTTCTTGTCGGGCGTATATCATTCTGAAAACTGTTGTAGTGTAGTCTTTTAATGACTACAAACAGAATATTATAGCTCAGTGGAAGCTTGCCTCATCAAGGTTTACCTTAAGCAGTTTATGAAGACTGTTTTGAAATCCTCTTTGGTAGGGAAGTGGTTGGTCAAATGGCTTGTGGAGTGGTCAAATGGCTTCATGCTGTTAAAATCATCCTTCATGGTATAGCCGAAAGGTTATGGAATATGAATAAATGACAAGAGGATTGTGGTTGCAGGCCTTCACAGAAATCGCCCATCCCGCTCAACAGGTACGACGACTTCGAGGTGGAGACGCCGCCGCCGAGACCTCGCGACCGCACTCCGGAGCCCAAGCTCGTCGCCAGGGCGCTCTACAATTTCGTCGGCCAGTCTTCCAGGTACACTCTTCTCTGTGAAGTAATTAATAAAAGTAGAGCGCACTCAAAAACTTGCTTCCTTTTCAAATATTTATTTAATCTCGATAATTTACATCCAATCAATATTTTCGTAAACTCTAGAATACATTTTAATCATCACATCTGAACCAGTTAATTGCTGCTTCTTAATATCTACCGAAAGGTAATTGTTAAGATCGGATACTCGTAGTTATGTATTAAGCAATGCTGTTATTAAGTACTAATTTTGACTTGCAAAAAAATCTCTGCCTGTGATAACGTGTCGGAAAGGTGTATTTTTGTTAACTGGATACTTTGTAATTTTTTTTGGTCTTTAGCGAAGAGCATTTTTAAACATTTTAAGAATTTTAAGAAATAGTTTCTTGGTGAGTACCTTGAACTTACGTAGAAGCATCTGCTAAAAACCAATATTGTAGGCCTTGTAGTTATTGAGATTTTATTATGAATTGTCAGCCAGGGGTACTTCGACTTTATATTGTCAGATTTTTATATTTATTCAGTTGTTACCTTTAAGTTGACGGAGAAGACGAGGGGAATAATAATGTTGTAAAAACGAATTTAACTTGGGAATGTTTGTCTCCTTTGAGGATATTCATAAATATACATATTAGTGTTCAAATCCTTTGTTCGCTCATCAAAATTGATGTATCAACCGAAGAGGGTTGACCACTCAGACTTTGTTAGCGCGGCCAGAGTTGGGTTGGTGATTTGTCTGGACCTCCGGGGCGAGTTAAGCTACTCCACGAGCTCACAAATGGGCTGAACACACGTGGTTGGATGCTATAATTTGATATTCAGAGGTGTTTGTCCAGATAGGATTTGTTTATGAAGTCTTCAGCTCTTTGTCAACATGTTTTCCTATGATGAGTCACAATCCACTGGCGACCTATTTGCATTAAATGGCATTCTATTTATCAGTGGAAGGACGACCCATCATATTTAAATATTTGTATTTACAACAGGGCGCTCCTTTGTCCTCATTTTTCTAAACAGTTAATTTGCAATACCCTAATTAAAGAAATTATTGTACAGTGAAAATTGTGTATTCCAATAACATTTACAATATTACAAGGTTTCCTATTTAATTTTAAAAATATAAAACATAAATTTACATAAGAAATATATACATAATAAATTAACATAGTAAAACATGTAGTTACAGTGTTAATTTGATTATTCTTGCATGAAATGAAATCACATATTTATTTTTATTAATCAGGTAATTAGGTTGGTTCTTGGTAAGAAAATTAAAGAATGCAGCATGTTACTCTTAAATTATTTTCCTCACTCCACCTGTTTCGGATTTTGTTCGTCTTACAAACTGAAAGTGAAAGTTTCGATTTTATCGGGTTACCGGTAGAATAGTGATGTAAGCCACAAATTATGTTTTATTGTATCAAATTAGTTTCAAACTGAATTAATTTTTCATCCCCCTCTTACTCGTTAAACACTTCTCTCTTGTTAAAGGTTTTTTATCTTCCTGTGTTATAGAGACTCCAGTTCTCAGTCCCCCCCCCCCTCTCTCTCTCTCTCTGCCTCTGTGTCTAGTGTTTACGGATCTTACAGACTGGATCATTCTATATCCCTCTAATTACGTATGAATTCTTTGTTGTAGAGAACTTAGCTTCAGAAGAGGTGATGTCATATTTGTTCGACGTCAGATCGACAAAAACTGGTATGAAGGAGAACACAATGCCATGATTGGACTCTTCCCCATCAACTATGTTGAGGTAGGCACTTTTCTCAGTCAATTAGTATGGATTGCTTTATGATCAGATCGCCGGTTACTCAGTGAGTAAGACTCTTATGTCGTAAGGTTCTCTGTCATATTCCGGTTGATTGTACATCAGGTGCCGTAATTTGTCTCGTTCAAGTATATATCATTTAACGAGTACAGCACTGCAGCACTGTGCACGCTCGGGACTGTCTTCGCTAAACACCTTTACATCCTCCTTCATCTACGGTCTGTCCTATCTTACAGTGCTTTATCTGATACACTGGTTCCTGACATCTTGGGATCCAGCAGCAGCATTTTGACCTCATCGTACAAGTATTTGATTTAAATATTTGTTTTTATTCAACCAGATTATTGTACCGATGTAATATCTGTCAGAATAATCCCTAATCTAATAAACTAAAACAATGCCAAATGTAGGGTTCCCGGTGAAGCATATGGTAGTGACCATAGTTATACGTAATCCATGAGATTGTTAAATGCTTCAAAGTACCTGAAGAATTTATCCTTAATAACACATGATTCTGGTTTGCTGTAATAATTACACTTAAGCTTCCATAACAAAATGCTGTTTTTTGTACTACCTACAGAAAGCTTAAAGAAATGAAAATTAAGAATTCTAGTTGTAGTAAACAAATCCTTGAAAATATGAAAAGACCAAACGGAGATAATTGTTCTGGGATAACCGGGACACGACAGAACAGTGGCGGCAATGGTCAATAGTGTATTTCATTCGTAACATAATGCCAGGAACTTAATTAAAAAAGTTTAATTTCCATAAATCTTATTAAAAGTTTAAAGAAACTAGTGAACTAAATAAGAAGAAATATTACTGGAAAAAAATTAAATATTAAAGGAAATGTACCTATACGACAACTGACAGACAAGTATGGTGTTTATGAGGGAGTGTAAGAACTAATGGCATAATTAAAATGCTACCATCTAGGTTAAATATGTTGGGGGTCAAATCTGTCGTTTGACCAGTTCCAGTCGATCTTCAGACGCAGCTAATGTAAAGCTATTGAATTGTTGGTTTATGTACTCGCCCTATTAACTGATCCCTAAGTCGTTTACATATTATTATTAAATTATTTTGTTTATTAAGAAAAATATGAAAAATTATCCTTTATTATGAAGAGAGAGAAAATAATAAAAGAATCGTCAAAAGGTTCAAGTCAATAGGGGAGATTATATAAATATAAACCAATAATCTCAACTATTTAGATCAGTTGTGTTGAAGGTGGAGGAGTTCTGCTGGTGGACATCAGCAGCAGAACCATAGGTAAACCGGCATCAACCCTTTGTTAATTTAATTATTGTCCTAAGAATCAAAATTTATGGGTAATTACAGTGGTTTCATATATTTACTAATAGTGACATTCGGAATATAAATTCATTATTAAGAATATAAATGATTTATTATTCTAATTTTTGTATCTGTTTCCAGATCATACCTTACGATGGAATTCGAACTCTTCCGAAAAAATCGACAGAGGGTCAGGCTCGAGCGAAATTTAATTTTCAGGCACAAAGTCACCTTGAGCTTTCATTAGTGAAAGGTAAGTACGCATGAATACGTACGTATAAATTTCTGCTTTCAATTTCAAACACTACACATTAAGAAGACAAAAAGAAAACGAATGATTAGGGGGAAAATATAATGCAGGAGATGAAGGGAAAATGTAGGCCAGGATTTGGAGGTCTGGCGGGCAAAGCATAATGTTGTCCTAGTAAACTCGACTTAGTAACTGAGGTACCGTCCTCCTTCCATCCCTAAAATTAATAAAGTGCATTGACATGGTAAATGGATGTGTTTGAATGTATCTTAGAAAACACAGCGTTGTTCCTTTTAAATCAAAGTAATGTAGAAGCCAAGAAATTACACCTAACATATCTAGAAAGTATTCTTTATTTTTTTTATTGTTAAATTTTAAATGTAAAAAATACAGGTAATGGTTACAATATGGAATAATACGTGTAAAGACTTGAAACATTTTATAAGAATTGAATGCAAAATGTAACAGCTGGAAAATATGATAATGTTTTAAGGAAGATAAAAAAAATTAAAGAACTAACTCAATTAACTAAAGAAAAGGTTAAATTTTACACATACTTATAGACAGGTTAGTTCATATAATAATACAGTAGACTGTACTGTATGTATCAGTACGCACTAACACAGTGGAGTACAGTGGTTTTAAATGTATTGAAGAGAAAATAGTAATCCAATATGACTTAGCCTAATTATAAGAATAATGAGCTAAGAATGCTGATAAATCATTTCTTTATGATGATCACAAAGTCATTACACTGTCTAATATAATATAGGTACTTTAACATTGGACTGCCTTAACTCCAATCGTTTTACGACAGTTCATTTGGTCGTAACCAATTGCAGACATTGATGCAATATTATAAGTATTTAATGATTATGTAATAATGATTATTTAATGATGATGATTATAAGTATTTAAGACTATAAGCATTTAAGTTAAGTATAAGACTATATAAGTATTTATACAAATGTTTATCCTGTGTTATTTTAAAATACAATGAGCAATAATATTATTATTCTGAACCAATATTTGGACACTCATTACTGTGTAATTAGTTTCTGCATTGTATTTACTCATAGTACTAATAAGTTTTATAGAAAAACAAACCCAAAAAGTTCACCCTCAGCCTCTGTCCCTCTTTCACCTACCTCAGTAGCAGATAAACCTCAAGAAGAGCACTGAGTGTTCCAAAAGAGTTTTTTCTTTTTCAATAAAACCTATTCCTGAGGAAACCAATTTATTTAACTTTCTTATTATGAATATTTAGTCAGTATAAACTTTTATTTTATTTAGCATTGTGTTTAGGGATTATATTAATAACCCTTTCAATGACACTTTTTACATTGGCGTTATAAGCAATATTATTTTCTGTCAAATGTCAAATCTTTGGGACATAGTTGACTCTATGTTTTACAAACCTTTCTTTGAATAAGTTTCTTTCGACCGCCATTTTTAAAAGAGAAATGCATAAATTTTCTGTAAACAAAATCATATTTTCCAGCACACTAAAAATAGTTATGATGGCTACTAAAACTTGTAAGTCATGGCATCCCGACTTGACTACGGAAGTTTAGATTGTTGTACAGTGTCCGGACAATTATGTTAGCTAGATCAAGTTCTGAATTGAAATTTGTTTTAGGTGAGTTGGTACTTCTTACCAGGCGTGTTGACGATAACTGGTTCGAAGGCAGAATTGGCTCTAAGAAAGGCATTTTCCCTATATCCTACGTCCAGGTCCTGGTTGAGCCTGGAGAAATCATATGTAAGTACTAGCGCACTATATAAATAAATATATATGTGCTCTGTTCATGCTTAACTTTTCAACATTCTAAATTAACTTTGTAGTCGATATAGTATCTGACAAAATTACATTTATTGTTTATTCAGACAAGCACGGTGGCAAGAAAATAAATAAACAACATCGGCTATCAGAGTTTTATAAGTATATAAATTTTATTTCATTTATTAACTCAAGATTTGTGAAATTTGCTAATTTTCTTGACTCTTTATTTCTAAATATATTTATTGGCCGTAGAAGACGAGTGGATTTAATTAGGTTTGGCGATTTGATGGTTACCGCGTTAAGTGGATGGTCTGACACCGCAAGAATTGACTGTGAATACTGTATTGTTGTTGCAGACGGTGGTGGCAAGCCTGTGGTGTCGCCTGCCTCCCACAGCATCCTCCTCAACGGCGCTAAGGACCTCGGCTCACAGGTCCAACCTCCCAGGCCACCTGCTCTTGTCAGTCACTCACATTATTCCAGTCTTTTTCATAATACTTACTTTATCCTATTTTTGCAAAAAATAAACATTACCAATAAATATAATTATCTACTAAACAACCCATGACTCATCAGATTTGTGTTGAAAATAACACTTGATCATCATTTTTATCATTGTAAACAATTCCCATAATATAAAAATAATATATGTTATGTTTAATATAAGACATGTGGTAAATATTTTTATTGTAATTGTCTTTTCGTTACACGTCACTAAGTACTTTTCAGTGCATTTGCATTAACAAGCGTTTTGTCACTTGTGAACAGGCAGTGATGCGTGGTATTTGTTGCAGGGCAGTCCGATTCGCAGCAGAGAACCCACCCAGCTCAGCCAGCTGCTCCACATCGACACCAGATCTGACCCCGTCCCGTCAGTAGTATATTCTCTATTATATACTAAATAATATCTTTTTTCACCTCTCAGGCTGTCTTTAGTTATCACGTACTATCCGGGACTCAAGTAACCTTCTGGTTTTCAAACTTTCTAAAATTCCAACGTTTAGTCAAAAATATTCAAAATTTTCACATGAACACGTATAATTCATTTTAATATTGTTCATGTATAATTAGAGGTCCCTTCAATATTTGTTTAAAAATCCATCAGTTGAAGTATTTTTTTATTCCACTTTTTATTATGCAGGACAGACAAGAAACTGATTTTGTTTGGGTGGCTTGCTTTTTACTTGACACCTATTTTAACTATGGGTAGGCCATATAACCAGTCAAAATTTCTATACAAGCACATAATTGTATGTGTTTGTGTAGAAATTCCTTTCAAGTGCAACTGATTATGACACCTGCCACTACCAAAGATCATGATTTTCAAATGTTGATATTACATTCCATGTTTGTCTGAGCATGGAAGTGGTCATATCAATGATAAATAGTGAGCAAATGTTTTAGATCAGATATCAAGTAAACTCAAAAAAGCAAAGTTCTCAATTACTTGTTTTGATGGTGACCCCATCACCAGGCATCAAATAAATATTGATTCAATTATTGACTCCTCTTAAAATTCATTTTGATATTGTTCATGTATAATTAGAGAGATTTTTTTTAATATTTGTTTAAAAAGTCCATCAGTTGAAGTATTTTTTCATTCTACTTTTCATTATGCAGAACAGACAAGAAACTGATTTTGTTTGTGTGGCTTGCTTTTTACTTGACATTCATTTTAACTATGGGTAGGCCATATAACCAGGTTCAGAAGTCCTAAATTTTACTCCACTCAGGATTTTTTTAAAGTAGTTATCTTTTACGTGTTCTTGGCATCATACTGGCTTGAAACAAACTGCTTTCCGTCCTCTCTCAGAGACGTCGTGTACAAGATATACCACCTCCCGCATGAAACACCTAGGGTCATAGTGAAGATTGGTACCTCCAATCTACATACTAAAAGTATGCACGCTTTTTGTTAGACATACCAGGCTCCCCACTTGTCAACAAAACTAGTCAACTTCTTTTGTAAGATAAGGTCAGAAGTATCACCTGTTTGTAGTGTAGAGAAGTCTCTAGGTGGGTCGACTACCACCTCACAAAGCTTTGTGACATGGTTCGCCAGTCCACTCGCAGGTTGATTGTAAAAACATTTTACAATAAACAAACATTCAAGCTAACTTGTTTCGACAAAATGCAGGAAATGATAAAGATCTTCCCTATTGACATCACTAAACTGCTTAGCAGTCACTGAGAAAATGATCCGCTATTTAAGAGATACCTGTAAAATATTATTATGCTGGTTTTAGACTGATATTTCCAACCAATGACTTTGAAGAATAAATATAAAGTATTACCGTTGGCATTATAAAAGAAAATAATAATTATTATCATCTTAGTTCCTACCTTTTCCTCACGCCTCGAAAGATTTCAGAACACATCCATTGTAGATGAACAAGTTCCGAGACCGGTTGAGGGTGAGATAACTATGTATTTTTAATATATTACTATCGACTTCGGTAGTTCTAACAATTATGATTTATTTATTACCGTGGAAAATTAATCTATTTTGAAAATTTTGGAGTTGGATTTATGTAAGACATAAAAAATATTCTTTAGGTACCGAGCTCTATACAACTACAAGCCGCAGAATGACGATGAGCTAGAGTTACGGGAAGGCGAGGTAGTCTACGTGATGGAGAAGTGCGACGATGGCTGGTACGTGGGGTCACTCCATCGCAATGGCCAGTTCGGCACCTTCCCCGGCAACTACGTCCAGCGTATCCCGTAGTCAGTATCATATATTCTAGTCTCTTAAAACTGTTATTAGCTTAAACGTCATTTCTATTAAAAAACAACACTTAGTGATCAACTTCTAGTTGCATCTGCTCATCGGGATGGTGAGTGAGGAAAAGATCCCAAGATTGGACTCCTTTTCCTCGCCTTTCTTTCCAATCTTCCCAATAACCTGATGCACTCTGAAGAGGATCAATAATTTTTTGAAAAGTGTTGTCCTTTTCACAAACTCTTTTATTAACAACAGTTCCTTATTCAATTCTATTCTTTACTATAGGTATAGTGATCGTGAAAAAATTCGACCTCGAGATTGACGGAATTATATGTTTTAGGTCCCAAAAGTCTTTATGATGTTTTCTCGATGATGTCATATTGTTGTTGAAGAATGTTGTACCATTGGTCACAATATTGATTGTTCAAGTTGATATTTTAGGTACACAAACATAGGCCCCATAGTGTAGATGTTCCCTATTGTTTGGGAAGAATTATGCATGTCGGGAGTCACTTTTTTTGCCAAAAACCGATTATTAGAAAACATTTTTTTCTCCTAAACTATTAACTCAAGAGTTTTGAAATTTTAGCATTATCGTGGACGTTACAAATGGAATAAACGAAAAATATATTCAGAATTTTAAAACAACTGCAAACATTTTTTTTTCAATAAAATTTCAAAATTTTGACTTATAATTCAATCTCAAACCTTGTGAGAGCGATACAAGCCATACCGTTTGCCATCAAATTGAAACTATGCCTAAAAATAGAACATTATGTGAAAAATGAGTTGAGATAATTTTTTTCAAAATTACATTTACCAAAGGGGCGTTAAAGAACGATTTCTGTTATCGGAAAATGTTTTTTGACGCTAAACGGTTCATTAAAAAAATCATGAAAATTTGACCAAAAATGGAACAAAAAATTAGCAATTTATGAAAAAAATTCATTAAATTTCAGTTACGGCAAAGAGCAATAATGCTATAAAAACTGTTTGTTTATCCTAGACTAAGAGATCACCTGCTACACTTGTCGAATTATTTATATTTTTTACATTATTTACATTGATTTAGAATATTTTTAGTGAATTCACCAGTATGAAATAATGTTTAGAGGTATAATGAAAATGTTTAAATGATTTAACGACTTATATGTGATGTAAGAAGAATAAAATTTGTATATGTAAAAAGTCAACAATAATAGAGTATATGAAATATATGATTTCTGATTCTTTTTATAGTATGATGGGTTTGTATAACAAATTGTTCTAATCAATCTCTATGTTGCACCATGCTCCAAAAGCTTGCTGATGTTTTGACATTTATGAATTATGATTATGAATTATTATATATGATTATGAATGACATTATTGTTTGGTAATATTGAAGTTTTCGGAATGAACTTTTTCATCCTATAGAACGAATATTTTTGTCTAATAGGTTTCTATGTTTTTATCTAATTTCCAGTTTTTTCACTGTTCTAGTCTAAGAGTTCGTGCCATTATTTTTAAAAATTTCTTCTAGCTTTTAAATTTAAAATTATACAGAAAAATCGGCTTTGTACTTGATTTAAGAATGCAAATGTGGCTAATTACCAATATATATTTTCTCAATATACATTTACAGCAAACTTATAACCGAATACAGCACATGGGAAAAAATAACATTCTCTCAGAGTAAATTGATTTTTTATGATTTTTGACAAAGGGAAAGCAAAGTGAGTTTTGATAAAAGACCAAAAATGTAGAACATTATTTAGAATTAAAAAAAAATTATTTTAAAAATAATAAATGAAATTATCCTACATATTAAATTAAAAATTATCTGAAAACGCCATTCTTTCTTACATGTTTTTGACATTTCAGACAAAAACTTCGTAATGTTTTTAAAATACTTAAAATATTTTCAAGTTCTAAATGGGAAAATTTGTCTTAAGTATTAAATGTAGAAGGAGGTCAGATAAATTATGTAAGAGATCCACTAGCTATTGGAGCAAAAGCTATGCTCTCTTGTAGGAAATTATTTCGTATAAGCAAATTTTCACTTTGGCTTTTCATAATGTTATTACGGCTGTAGTTATACTAATGATTGTATATCCATTATTTCTGTAACATACAAAAAAAGGCTTATATATTGATAAGTGGATCATTCACTATCTGTACTACCTCAGGAATGAAGAACTAATAAATATCTCCCATTTAGACGATTAAATTATGCTTAAATGAGACATTATATATTATATACCTAAGAAGTTTGATATTAAGTTTACTTATAGTAAAGTTGAGTGTAGGCCACTCCAGATTTTTTTAGTAGTATTCCTGTAATGTAAATGTAGTCGATCTTGGCCTTATGCTCTCTTGGTTATGTCTCGATGGTCGTTGTTCACTTGTAGATAACGGTAATTTAGATCACTCGACAGAAATACCTAAACGACGCTTAAGCAAAATTGAACATCATATTGGTTCCCATGATTGATATTTCTGATATTTTCAGATAAATTTATAACAGTTGAAGTTAGCCAAGAATCAGTATTATCAGATGATAACATTTCATGACCCCATGTCGATTTATTCATATTTTCACAAAACCTAATATATATATTTTTTGCTTTTATTATTTTAAATTTTTATTCCTTGGAACAAAACTTAACATCAATTATTGTATTCTATTTTGCTTGTTTTAGAAGTTGGTGGAAGGGAAAAACTTGATAAAAACATGACAGTTAAACTCTGGTGATGCTTAACCCTATGAGGAAAGAGTTTGCTTGTATCTACTTTAATTCAAAATATTTTGTAATTATACTAAATCATTTTAACACAATTGTTATTAACATAGAAGATTTTGAATCTATTTCGTAATATTAATAACAAATGCCTTACAAGGTTTATAATCCTGTTCAGTTGTCAACTGCCAACAGGTTACCACTTGCAAATAGGAATATTATATAAGCGTTCACTATGCCAAAAAATTACTTTAGTTGTTTACCATTATACCAAAATCATATATTTATTGATACATTTTGTAAATTATCATTATTTATAAATTTATATATAGAATTACAGGTATAAATCTTATTGGTGTTACTTTGTTTTATAGTTTATCAGTTGAAATAAGGTTATTTGCTGTTAAGTCGCTCCATCACCGTGTGCTCATGCAGTTTTATTCATTTTGGTATCAGTTGATGACGATGCACATGTTTCATTCGTGCTCATAACTTTAATGTGTCGACCTAGTATGCTTGCAGTCTTCCAAGATATTTTTATACCGATGCGGCCCTATTTATAATTAAGACTCTCCAAATGCAGTGTTGCCTTATATTAAGTTGAGCACAAAGTTTTTTGTAGGCATTCCATTTTTAAATGTTTATTTTCTTTTGCCAGGTAAAACCAAAGGACATGTTACTCTTTTTTTCTAATATCCATTTAATCATATATCCTCCAAGAGATCATTGTAGTCGTATTATAATTCATTGATAAATATATCATTTAATAGTCATTAACGTAAGTTACTAGAGGAAACTCATTAAATAAATGATTTGATTTTTTCAAGAATGTTTTCACGAGCAATCAATGCTGAAAAATGATAGATTCAAACGAAACAAAAGTATGTGTTTAGTTAAAGGCCTTAGTTAAATAAGTTAATATCAAACAAGGTTTTTGTAAAAATGGCCTAATCTGCTACTTTCCACAGTGTCATTGATTTGAATTGACTCAATCTGAAGAAATTGAATATAGTAAAAATAGTTGAAATAAATCTTTTAATACTTGCAACTGCCTGCAAATGTGTATTGTTAGATGAAATCGAATGCGAAAGCAAAAACATGATTCCTTGGGTGTAGCCTGATTTTGTAATGATAAGGATGCCACGTGATTCACTTAACCTACCGCTTTGGAGTTTATTGTAAGCTCACATTTCAAGTACTTTCATAGCGCTAAGTGCAATTATTATGTAATAATATTTGGAATTGCAATTCTACAAAATGCTCACTTGTAGCCAAGTATACACTGAAGGAAAGACCTCAATGTGTGCGAGCCTTAACCCTCTTATTATGTTTAAATTAGTGTCTAGTCAGTTTATAGCCAAATAAATACTGTTATATTTTATTGTCCTCTTTGTTCATACCCATCAGTCATATTCATTAATTAGATAAATAATAAAGCTAGAAAAAATTCTTTTTCGCCAATTCTAATATTACTTGATTGTGAAAATTTAATATTCCGTTATTAAAATAAGCAAATTATTAAAAAGATGAGTTTGCCCTCCTTCTGTTTCATCGAATGTATTTATAAATAAAAAATAGTAATTTTGAAATGTTTAGTGTCTCCGTATATATTTCTTGAATTTTTTTTTTACTACATGAAGCAACACATCTTTTTACTTTATTATAACTGAGTTATAACTACATATAACCATAAAACCATATATATAACCATACAATATAACCATCATCAAAAATATAGATCTTAAGAGTTGGAGATTTACATGTGTTGAGGTCCCCAAAGTCATTTTCTGACGTTGTTTCGATGATGCCTGTATATGAGTGGGTTACTGTGTTAGTGGTTACTGTACACGTCACACTGTTTTTGTTGTATCAAATTATATTTTACTCAAAGAAGAGTCTTATAGTGAAACGAGGCTTTTTTTAGCAAATATTGTATCAAGGGTAAGTCACTTTATTGGTTAATATTTGATTTCAGAGACCTGTTTTTATTTTACTATAAGTACTGTATGGTGATGGTAAAAAAATTTGATCTCCAGATTTTGACGGAATTACATGTTTAGAGATCCCAAAAGTTGTTTTATGAAGTTTCAAGTTTAATTATCTATACGATTGAAATTCTGCCCTCTAAAGGCTGTCCTCAAGGAGGTATGCTCAAAGAGTTATGACGAGGATGACGTTCTGGATACCCTAAATGATCATGGTTACGTTACGCAAAAGTATGCAGATGACCTTGTTATTGTAAGAAGAGGAGTGCTTGATGGCACTGTCATTGAAATTATGAGTCATGCTCTCCTAAGATGGGTAAAGGAGAAAGCTTTGGTTATTAGTTCAGCTTAAGCAGTCTGTATTCCTTTCTCAAGAAGAAAGAAAGTAGGTCTCAAAGACCTCTGTTTTGAAAATACTGAACTCGAACTCTCAGATGTACTCAAATACGAGTACCTTGCAATTTTTTAGAGGAAAGACTAAACTGGGAAAGATATGTAACTGATAAATTGTCTACGGCTCTGAGTTTAATAATAATAACAAATATCAGATTGGATATTTGAAATATATTGATTTTTCTAGATCGTTGATTTAAAATGTGTTATAACTTTAAAATGGATATAGATACTTTAACATGTGAAAACACTATTGATTATCTATGAGTGATGATATTTCATCAGTGAGGTTGATATGACATCTACAAGATGGACATTAAGATCAAACCAAAACTCAATTGATTGCAAACGAGTTTGATATCATTATTACCTACATTAAATTTGAGGGTAGGCCACTCCAGATTTTCTGTTTGGTATAAAGGGCATAGAGGATTTGTAATGTTACAATATTCCTTTCATTTACAATATAATCCTTTCATAATATATCAGCATATTCTCGTTTGTGTTTATTATATATGTGATTTTGGGAACCCCAAGCAGCCAAGTGGAATGTTAGTCTTTTGGAGAATTTAATGCTCGTCATCCCAAAGTACATGATGGGCAGTATTGGACAGCCCCTGATTATAATTATATACTTACACCAAATAACAACTTTGCAGCACTGGCATTATTAACAGGATTGAGACTTTAAACATTTTTTTAAGAAAAAATCGTCAGTTAGTATTAATATGATTATTGTTTGATTTCACAATGGTGGACACAATTTTCCTTATGCCTTTCTCATCTCGTTTGTTCTGGGAATACATAAGGCATGATGATATATTGATCGTTTCGTATATGTAAGTTGGTGTTTTGGAGTCCCTTGACTGTTGTACTACTTGCTTATTTCTCTTTATGCTATTTTATTATCACTATTGTTTGAGTTGCCATTGTTCGCTAGTATCTGGGTAGCCATTCCGAGTTGTTGTTGCACAATTTCCCAGTTTCTCGAATGTGTAAAGGTTCTTCGAACATAACTGAATATAATGATCTCTTTATACCTTCCAGGTCGCTAACCACAGTCAGGTAGCAAAGTACAGTGTTCGTTGTTTAAGTGCATACTATGGCTGAGATCTGATCACCTAATTGATAAACAAGCACGCCAAGAAATGGTTTTTGATGTTCGTTGCTCCGTCAAACCATGAAAATAAGTTGTGACACCTCCTACGGTCTATATTCACCAGTATCTCAACACAAAGATGCCATTTTCATGGATGACAGGTTACTGTCTTCTTGAGAAGATCATCCCATGAACAAATTAGTAAATAATACCCTAAGTTTGATATCTTGGTTATTCCATCATTTTCTGGATAAATCTTCTCCTCAAGAATAAGAAAACGGAAAGTTTTTGTATGAATTTCAACCAATGTTTTTAGAGAAAATATTTATAATAATACACTTCTGGTGGTGATTTTTCAAATAGACCTCTTTGAAAATATATTGCATTACTCTGTCCTCAGCACGTTGGTTAATAAAGAATCTGCATGTACTGAAGGAATCTCACCTGTGACGCCCGTTCTTCGAAAGGTATCAATTCCTTGGAGGTATACAGACTTTACTCATGGGAACAAATAGAGAGAGTAAGCTGTTAAGGCTTACTCTTGATAATAGTAATTGATATGTAGCAATAGAAATCTGTCTAATGCTCGAGCAGAGCCGGTTACAAAGCTTGTGGGTTTTCAAAGTGTCATAGCAGTAGCCGAACCCATTATATCCGACAAGAAGAGGCAACAGGGCATTTCTCTTCACAACACCGAATTTTCCCTTCTCTTCATATCATCCAATGGGTGCGTTGTGATGAAATTTGGTTGTACCATTCAAAATGTTGAGTTTGATAATGTAATGTAAAAATAATTATTCAACTTTTACATCAAAATGTTGTTAGTCCTTATGAAGATGTACCATATGTATACGTTGAAACGTAAGAAGGAGTATAATTTAACCCATCCCTCAAAAAAAACTTAGATTATATATATATATATATATATATATATACCATTGCTATATATTGGTATAAATAAAGACAGGGTTAAACTGGAAAAGGAACTGGCAAAGTGGCATGTTTGATAAATCAATAAAATAGATTAGGGTTATGTAACACAAAAAAGGAAAGGAGTATAAACTGTTAAAGGTGAGTATAAAAAGTTAGATAAAATCAACAAAAGGTGTGAAATATCAAAAAGAGAAAAATAATGTAAAAATAAGTATGATATAGGTGTATATTGAAGAAGTGATCAAAGATAAACAAAATTTTAAAGAACAAAAAGAACTAAAATAGGTTTGTTCATAGTACGAATCTCTTAGCCTGAAGACTGTGACAGGGCTGTGGAGTCGGACCTGCTAGGGCAGCCGACTCTGACCCCGACTCCAGCTTAGACTCGAGCTCATCTTTTTATTATTAAAAACAGACACAGGTGGCTAAAAATAAGAATTAGTACTTTGTAACATTAATGATAATAATAATAATTAGCAATATATAAAATAAATCGTCAACTTTCAATTACAGCAAAGTGCAATAAACTATAATAACTGAATATCCATCCCAGACTAATGAATCACCTGCTACCTGTCAGATTTTTTTACATTTATTTTAATTGTTTACATTTACTTAAAAATTTTTTTAACTTAATAGACTGAAATAAAATAGATGTTTAAAGGTTAAATGAAATAATTTGAAATGATTAAATGTCCTAGTATGAAGAATAAAATTATACATTTAAAAAAATTACGCTAATCAAACTGATAATTTCTATGCTTTCCATGGTATGATGGATTTGTCTAACAAAATACTCTAATCAATCTATATGTTGATTAGATTGATTGTTGATTAGATTTGCTCACCCTTGAGCAAAACTTAATACCAGATGTATATTTTCTTGTGTTTACGAATGGTGTTATGTTTGGGTAATATTGTAGTATATAGAATGGACTCTGTTTTTCTATATTACAAACCGGGCATTAATTTTAAGCTAATTTCTCGGTGATATTTTTTGTTAAATGTTTCTGACATTTTTCAAACAAAATAGGAATATTTTGAAGTCTCCAAACGAAAACTTTGGCTTAATTCTTCAATGTAGAAGGTAGTCTGACAAACAGAATTAAATGTAACAGATCTACTGGCCATGTAATGTTTCAGACAGTCATGAATGAGATCCACTGGCTATAGGAACAAAAGCCATGTTCTCATGTAAAAGATTGTTTTGTACACGAACATTTCGTACATAACACCAAAATAACAGAATTATAATGTGATAATGCCAAGGATACTAATATGTTTCAGTTGTGTGATATACCAAAATCAGCTTTTATATTGATAACTGGTTCAATTACTGTCTACACTGCCACCAGGAATCCAACGACCAACTATTATATCCGCGCACTATAATGGACGTCGTAACTTGCAGTTCCAGACGAGAGGTCTTCTACTGTTTGATAACTGTACATATCACTTGGACTGTTAGTAATTTATGTTGGATATTAAGTTCGTCTGCATATTAATGATGTCATATTCACGGCTATGTGGCCCTGTTGGTTATAGTTTTCCATAGAGCAAACTGTTTTCAGTCATGGATTGAAATGGTCAGTGGATGAAGTAATTGTTCAGTGAGATTGAGGAAGGTTGGTGGCAGGATTGAGAGCTTTTACAAGGACGTTTGGATGAGTAGGTAGTTTATTGTCTTCATTGGTAGTAAATCGGGTGGTGTAACTATTTATGGATTCAATTTCAAATCATAGTGAATAAACACATTTTGGGCGTACCAGGGAGCCCTGACTATAAGGCGGCATACGTATTCTGAACGATCTGGATATCAACCTTGTTCGTTGGTACAGCTCTAAACCAGATGGAGCATCCATAGGTCATAGCCGAACGAACAACCTCCTTATAGATAAGGTCCTTGATTGAATCGGCCTCCAGGAATGAAAGACTAATAAACATCTCCTATTTAGGCATTTATATTATGTCTAAAGAGGACAATAAATAACCAAGAAGTTTGATATTATATTTACTTATAGTAAAGTAAACACTGAACAGGCAAGGCCAGATATTTTGTATTCTACCATCAATGTCCTACCAAGGACGTTGGTCGTATTTTTCTCCGAAGGGAAACATTTCTGCTTGGACTAATTAATCATGTTTTATCATTTTATATCATTTTCATGTACACAAGTAATAACTAGGTGAGGAGTCGGAGTTGACTGATTTCTTCCGACTCCTCAAAGTAGAAAATAAGTCCGACTCCGACTCCACAGCCCTACTGTGAATGCCGAGATCGCGGTTTAATATAATGATGTATTTAGTTACTGATACACTTATTTCAAATGAAGAGTGAAATATGTTGCAGTTTAGTTGACTGAGGCTTTTATCAAATCGTATTATTTGGCAAACGTATAACTGTATTTATGTGTGTATAAAGAATATATTTTGCTAACTCATCAAAATGGAATTTGATACGGAAAAGAGTATCAGGCCTTTTATTTGTACGTTGTCAAATGAACAAGTCAAAGGAAAGAAAATACAAGTTAAGAAAAATTTCTACTAAAAGAACAAATTTTTAGTGGAAGCAGTGAGGAAATCAGCACCTGGTCCTGTCGAAGTGTATCGACTTGAGACAAGTTAGCTTGCAACAAGACCAAAGTTTCCTGGCTGCACCTGACAGCCCTGTAGAACTTCTATAATACAAGGAAACCCTACTAGTTTAGCAATTAGCATGTTACCCAATTTCAATAAAGGTGTTTTATTGTTTGTCCCATTCTCAGAAAATCTGTTTATCAACCCACTTTTTTCTATCTTTCTTTTATTTATCAGAAGGCAAACTATTTTGCTTCCTCCCAGTTAGTTGAGTTGTTACTGTTCTCAGTATTATTTAATTGGGCACTTGCTTTATCTACTGATAGAGTATTTATGCCGCTTTGAACGCTAAGAAGGCCTCTTTCTATCTACAGTGTAAGCCAGTCCACAACCTTCACCTTGTAAATTAAATATAAAAGATACTTTTAATTCCCCTAAAAGTTGGTTACCAGTCTATTCATTAAGTTACCTCCATTACTAAAAGTAACTTATTTATCCAACTTCTTCATGAAAGATGGTATTTTGAGCTTATATTGTATGGTTTAATTACTCATTTTTTTCTAGTAAATGTTTAAAATTATTTGAATCATTTTGAAATTAGAAAAGTTGGTTTTGTTTGATTATGTTATCGGTTAATGCTTGTGGATATGTTTGAGGTCTTTCTATTTTTCTTATATGTATTAATTTCTTTAACTGAAAACTCTTCAATAAAAAAATTATAAATACTCTCAATAACACACTTCTTAAATCAGGCTTAACTAACAGAGCAGCTTATGTCCATCAATCTTGTTGTCCGCGACCATGTTGGGTTGTCAAAGAGATTTGTCCAAACGACTTTAACTAAACAATAACTGCTTCATTACCCATGGCTTAATCGTTCTGACGCTTTGGTTTGTGCATGCCGAGGAGTTATAAACCTCAAGGATTAATTAGAAAAGGTTAACAAAATCTCACAATAAAAACTAAAACATGACAAAGGTTTAACACTAAAAATTTCTTTGTCCTACTTTCAGTGGAAGCTACACTTTTATAATTCTGTTTTGAACTTTACGTACGAGTATCATCTGCTAGTTAGACATGCTGAAAGCTGACATACTACGAACTCGGCCATAATCACAAAAGTCCATTCGTTTGGATGAACGTCTGTATTTTCCTACTATCCCACAGAAAACAAATTTTGTTCTACATTATTTATATACATATTGTTAATAAGGAAGAAGATAGTAAAATGCATACTACAAGGTCAGGCAAAATGACCTGACATATATATAGGTTTAATAGAAGCCAAATAAAGTAAAGCAACAAAAAAGTGCTTTTATTTTTAAAAAGTACATATAATGTCATTCTGTTTCATTAGGTTTTAAAAATTAAATCAGTCAAATATGATCCGTTACTGTCCACACAATTTGGAAGGCGTTCAC
Source organism: Hermatobates lingyangjiaoensis (assembly GCA_026182355.1). Classification (NCBI taxonomy): domain Eukaryota; kingdom Metazoa; phylum Arthropoda; class Insecta; order Hemiptera; family Hermatobatidae; genus Hermatobates; species Hermatobates lingyangjiaoensis. Next base: position 1,364,798 of record JAPFBL010000035.1, on the reverse strand, counting down.
GAAAGTTGTGAACTTTCGAGGGTACGAAGTACTTTGTACTCTCTCACTCTCTCTCTCTCTCTCTCAGTCACTAACTTACGCTATCTCAGTTTAATCAACGGAAGCTAATTTAATATATACATTTTACTGTATTCTATTCAAAATTTCTATCAGTGTATACAGGAGTCCTTACAACTTCGTTATCACCATTAGAGAACAATTTTTTTTTAATTGTTAACCCTGAAGACAATTTTTCTTAACCTATATAAATTAAATATCAAATAAAAAGCCAAAGTATTAGGGTTTTAATTAAAAATGTGTCGACAGAGTTTTAGCAAAATAAAAAAAAAACCCATGTTTTTCATATACAGTATTCCTAAAATAAGTGCAATTTTTGAGCTGATCATGTTCTTTGACCTCAGGAGTGCCATGAACTTAAATATGGAAGTGGTTATAGCTTTTCCATTTGGAGATATCCTGCCCATGTAAATCCACAGATGAGTCATAGAACTTATTTATTGGACTCAGGGACCAATAGTGAATTTCCGTTGAAAACTCGATTTCAAAATTGTAACCCGAAGGTAATACTTTAATTTCTCTATAGTAGATATATATGGTATAGAGTAAAAGAAAGAGAAAAAATTTGATTTCATAAAATAATTAAATTTTATTTCAAAGTTAATTTCTTATGTTTTTATAATTTTCCCCAATGATAAGGAAAAGAAATTGTTGATAAAATAAACTCTACTGCTGTTTATTGATAGATGGCATGGGTAACCTCTTCTATTAGATTTAATGACGTGGTTAGTGTTGAAATGGAATATATTATTCATGGTTGCTTGGCTGATTTGATGATAGACAATTTAAATTTAATTGAGTGCCACTGAGTTCCGCAACAACATACCTTCATACACATCACCGCCAATATTTCTAAATAAACATCCAAATTACAACTTCATCAATGTTAGCCTATTATAGTAATTACATTAAAATCAATCAGTTAAATAATTTGAATATACATTATTTCTGTTAATGAGTTTGCTTATTGTAAAGTTTAGTATAGACCACTCCAAATTTTTTTTTTAAGTATGAGATGGAATCTTGTGTTCACCAGAGCCAGTCTTGGGTCTGCTGTATGTGAGGTACTTCTTAATAATTCGTACTATAATAAATGGAGTGAGGCAAAATTTAGGGTTTCTGAGATAGAATTAGCTTCTAGTGAGCCTTTAACTGAAATAGTTCAAAATAACTCCTTGTTCTCTGCACAGTGCTGAAAGTAAAGAATTATAAGTGTGGGTGTAGGCGGGAAGCAATTTTTGTTTAAAGTTTTGAATCATATTAATGACTAGCAGATGTGCCCGTCTTTGACAGGTATTTTACAATAATTCTAAGATGATATTCCAAAATATTTTTAGAAATTACAGAATAGTGGAAAATATAATTATTAGTACAGTCCATAACTGTCATTAGATCTGGAGTTTGTTTTTCGTTTTCCAGCTTTAAGATACTGATCTCAAATTTGTTTTTATTCTAGGTATATTATTTAGTACGCGGGTTGGTAGGACTGACTTTTTTATATTTAACTAATTGTGATAAACACAAACGAAATTAAAAACCACTAACCATACCTACTTGCTACAGTATCAGGCACATAAAAATACATGTATACTTTCAAAATAAAAATGTCTGTGTCGCTAGAGAGACGAAGCTAAAAGTTCATAACATTGCTTCTACGTTGAATTCCCGATCCATTCAAATCTTAAGTTATATCCATACACAAATCTAATGAAAAAGTTTCAACTTGTGTGGCTTATAGTGGTTGGTTGAGTTTACTTGTGACAAAATGTTGGGGAAAAACAAACAGAAATTTTTCTAAGGGTGGATTCGGTTTCTCTAATGTATAAAACGTATAAATAACTTGAAATGAGTCAGTTCTAAGCAATGTACAGACAAAATCTTTCTTTTATTTACATAGATATATTTTTATTTTCTATTCGGTTTAATTCGTTAGTTATGGCTATTAGTCCTTGAGGGAAGAGTATTTCAGTAAAAGATTAAGGGAAGTACAGTGGAGATAATGACTCGACAAGTAGCGTTCAAAGTGAAGAAGAGTAAATAAGCCCTATGACGCAAACAAGCAATCTAATTAAGAAGAGCGTCTAGGATAAATGGAGTGTGGGAGCCCTTTCCTTTATCGACTTCTTCATCTTCTACGGTTCACTAGTTGCGAAGTAAAGATTTGAATTGCCCGTGTAATATTAAATTGATTTCAAATTGTCCCGTGTAATATTAAAGTGATTTCAAATTACCATTTGTAATATTAAATTGATTTCAAATTGCCCAGGGGGAAGTATGTGCAAGCTATCATATTATGTCTACATGCTACATACTACTCTCTACTACGAGTATATCTAAATAAACACGTGTTTTTTTTTTACTTTTCCATGAATGCAGTGCAGTGATCTTGAAATAATTCGATCTTTTGATGGATTTGCATTTTCTGAGATCCACAAAGTTTTTTTAAGACGTTTTTTCGATAGTGTCTCTGTCTGTATAGGAGAGTGTGGATAGAAAAGTTGTTCCCCGCTCTAACCTACACCGTTTAATGATTTTACACAATGTGGTAGCTTAAATGTGCCCCATTGTTCTTAGTCAATATTGCATCATAGAAAAGTCATTTTTTAGTCCAAAATGTGATATTGGACATTTTATTCCTTTTAAACTACGAATTTTAGAGTGTTAAATTTTCGAGATTATTATTAAACTGTCAGCAGTATTAATAATAATAATAATAACAAACTTTAAATTTTTTCAACAATCAGAAAAGTCATTTTTCAATAAAATGTAAACTTAATCTGGAGTGGCATACACTCAACTTCATTATAAGTAAACATAATATCGATGCCATTGACAATCGATTCAGTTTTGTTTTGTGGTTATCATATAAATGTAATATCAAACTCCCTCGTAATGTATTTTCATTCTCATAAATAATCAATTTAATGATGTCATTTCTTTTCCTTTGTTTATATCTCTTTTATCAGTTATAACAAATATGGATGCATTTATGTTGAACATTTTTATTGGTTATTATTATTAAACTGAGGCGCTGAGTCTCATCGTCCTATTCTGCTTCTTATTGTCTTTCTAAATCAACTTGAGACTTGAAACTTTATTTACACTAATATACTTCATAATTATCCTTAGAGTAGTACCTTTTGCATAGACTAGCTTGAGGTTACATCGCTAATTATCGCGATTAGTCTTTGCTTGCATTGCCCATCGCGCACAAAAGTCTGTAACTTCTTAAATGTGATTCTCTCGCATTCATAAATGTGTTCAAGGATGTCCACGTCTTCTAAACAGAGTATGCGTTGTTTCTATGATGTTATTTGCGGCTTGCTTAAGTTGTAATGAAGTTGACAATCCGGTTAGATATTATGCATACAATTCTTCCTTTGGAAGTGTATTACTTTCTTTACAATATAAAGTTCAAAAGGAAAATAATAAATCTATTTATAATGTATGTAGTGTAACGTAATTTACGATTTATAGAAAATAAATAATTTTTTTAGGAAAATTAAATCCGATTGTTCTAGCTAGTTTTCTTTCTTCAACTATTATTGAATTGTACCCAGGCTGGGCAAAGTGGTGCAAATAGGCTCCAGGTCACAGAAGGTCTGTTTGGCTCCAATCTTTCGCTAGCTGGCTGACTGCTTCATCCCTTGTTAATTTTTATTTTTTTTTTATCTCAGAGAAGATCTCATATTTCAAAGCAGGATGTTTTCAAGCCAGGTGGTCCATTGCAGTCATTTCGACGCTCTATCTATAATGTTCTCTGAGGGACATTTATAAGGCAGCACATAAGCCAAACTATTACATGAATCATTATTCTAATACATTTTTGAACATTTTATTTCCGATAGAGAGATTTCCACTTTGTAAAAATCTGGACTACTTTTCAGATTGATGCAATTATCCTACTGGGGACGTTCAATAACTTTTCTTTACTTACAGATTATCATAATTCCTGTTAACTCTATATAGGGTTAATTTGGATACTCGCTTCATTTGCTTTATGGTACCAAACTACAGTTGTATATGGTACCATTGGTTTTATCATAATATTATTAGTATATTTGTTGAGTCAGTAAAGTTTTAGAATTGAGACCACATTATCTATCAAACACTTTTGTACAGAAGAATATTGCTTTTGTGCACTTAGCCAATATATCTGTTCTATTTTTTTCATTTTTGTCTTTACCCTAACGGACTCCAAGATATTCGTGTTCATATGAAAGTTCAAGTTATATTTTTAATGAAGAGGTCTTTGAGACCTACATTTTTGCTCAACATATCCTATCATTCTCAAGGATGGAATTGAAGAAAGGACCTGCAGGGTGGCTAGGAACAACCGAGTCTAATTTTGTTTAAAAAGGTCATTCCAACTGAATTACAAATTATACTGATGATAATATAAAGTTCAAAGAAAGGATTAAAAAACATATGGAATATTTAACCAAAAATTGTCCTCTTAACAACTACTTGTGAAATCTGAAGTTCACATCTCAAGAAAAATGCAGACTGTGTTTGGTAGAAGAAAAACTTATGACCACATTCTATGTGAATGTATTGCAATCTTTTTATGACGTATAGGGTTCTGGAAAATAAGTAAGAATTTTATTATTTTCTATTTGATAATTTAACTTTAAATCAATCAAAGCAAAATGTACTTCTCTAGGAACAATGATGAAGGTGTGCAAGGATCTTTAAATTTTAAGTGGAATTAGGAATGCACAATACGACAAATATGGCTCCAGTGTGTAGGAGTGCAGTGAATTTGGAGTTCTGAGTTTAATAATGATAATATTAATAGTAATAATGATCACATGTCAGATGGTTCTTGATCCATGATTTGAAGGTTGTTAACTGATAAAATGGATATCGGAACAATAAAAGAAAATAATTATTGATTATCTGAAGTTTATATTATATTATGTTTACACGGTAAGGATATTCATATAAAACCAAAACTCAATTAATTGTCAACGGATTCATATTATATTGACCTATAGTAATTTGCGTGTCAACTACACCGAATTTTTTTTTATTTTTTTAACCTTGATTTGTATAATTTTGTTGCGTGTACTATCTGCTACCAGTTAAAGCTATCACTATCCAAAAATTACATATTCACGAAATTTCTTGTCGTTCTAAAAACCATTTTCAAAATTAAATTTCTGTAATCAAAAATTATACAGTAACGTCCTTTTTGCGTTTATGTATTCTCACTAAATAGCATTCAGCACATCCACTCTGTACAAAAAATTGTATTTTTGAGTACAGTTTTATTATGATCCGTTTATCGGTGTAACCTGTATCGTGTCCACAAGCTTTTCAACGAATCTATTTCATTTTGCTATATTCTGTTTAAAAAATTACTTTTTCGATTGTTAGAAAAAGTGGAAGTCCTTTTTAAGCTATAATACTGCTCAGTTTAACACCAATCTCAAATTTTCAACACACTTGACCTGATAGTTTAGGTAGAAATTAAATATTGTCCAAAATCACATTTTAGTCAAATAAATGACTTTTCTATGGTACAATACTGTACAAAAACATTAAGAAACATTCACCTGAGGGGGTTAATTTTTGGGTAAAATATTAATGTAACCCCAAAAGACGTAGCCTGTAATGTACTCTCAAACGTTTGGTTGAACAACCACCTACCCATTCACCCACCCACAAGCAGACACACATACATACACACACTCCACCCACCACTACCACCATCATCATCATAAGAATGTCAAAAAAGACTTTGGAACCATAAATCATGTTATCTGTCAAAATCTGAAAATCAATTTTCGTTATTAAGACTCTGCTAGTAAATTAAAGAAAATACTAGTAAATAGTATTGAGTCATTACTTTAGAGAAAATTGTTTTTACCATATTCAATTATAAGTGCTATTCTCTACAGATTTTGTTTAAAACAACTCTCACTCTGAGGTGACCTCTAATATATTAATTTTTTTAAATAAACGGAGCAGGACGTAATTAGTGTTTTTCATTCTTGACATGTTGGAATTGATGCCTCGCTCATGAGGGAAGTATTGTTAACAGCAATATTAATTGATTAGTTTATAATTTGATACTGCTTCATTCCTGTGCATTCACTTGATTCGTGGAATTATTCTTTATAAAGTCATGTATATATCCACCCATTCTTTCATAACGCTGTGTGTATAAGCACGAACTGTATTCGTTTTTATTTTGATAATTTAAGTTTAAAATATATAAATAATAAAATTATTATAGCCGTATTGAAACAAAGTATTGTTAAACTTACTATAATTTTTTCCATTCTTTGCTTACCTTTGTGAAGCTGGAGCAAGCTGCTAGTTGTTCAATTAAAATAATTGTATATTATACAACATAATTATTTCAATTCCGAGAAATCTAAACAGTCAATAATTACTTCTTCAAAGTAATATGACCTCTGGCATCAAGTTAATTAATTTGAAAACAGAGGACAACATTGTTGGAGTATCCTAAAATCATTATTACTGCCACAAAATTGGAATTAATTAGTTGGAGGACCTTTAAACATATTCCTTTGTTAATGAAATGGACTGAATTTAAATGGCCTCGTTTTGAATTTTATGAATAGTAATTACGGAAATTATATAAGATGATATTATTGTGAGTGACTCGGTTACTCGTCAGTTAATCACCTGGTACGTGTTCAAATGACACGTGAAAGAGTAACTGACTTTTTCATCACTGATACCCACTTTCATCTTCATTTCGCTTCAACACGGACTTGTAATCATCACTATGCTTCATCATTAAGATTTTTCATCAGTTCACTTATTACAAAGCAATTAATTCTTGGTACAAGCATTTTTAATCTTGCTCAAAGCTGTACTTTTAAAATATAATATAACGTGTTAAAATCATTTTCAGAACTATATCTCGGAACAATAGGAAGTATTCTTCTATACATAACCCGGTTTTTGTACAAGTGCATGTATTCAAAACAGATTTTGCCTATTGCCTAAAAAAAAAAATTGGGATTGATCCTCTCAATATGGTCATTTTTGAAAATATTTGAAATAACTGAAATTTTGTTTTCAGAAGAATTTGAAAAACTTTGGTTCCTTTATATTAGTGATTATATTATTCACTTGTGGTGTGTTCACAAGAGCTCCAAACAGAAATAATAGACAAGGCCTTATATATCTGTTCTAGTTTGATCTATTGAAATGATTTCATCTATTGGCCAAATCAGTCGCTCTTCTAGAGATGAGTAAGAGGACAGTGCTCAAAGCTATTTAGCATTTCTTCATCACTCATCACACACATGCCGCAGTCTAATAAATACCTAATTAAGTGATCCAAATTCCAATCCGGATTGAATGTACTCTACTTCCATCAAATTATATTTTATTGATTAAATATGAGGTACTTTGTTGAAAACTAATTAATACCTCATAATTAATACCTCAAACTAACTAATTTTTTACATTTGCTTCATCGTCTCTAGCAGATGGACAAGCCTTGTGGTTCGTGTGGTTGACCAATCGATCACTAACTAATTGATTTGTAAAGGAAATAACTTTGGAATTTGATGCAACACATACAAAAATGGAAAAGTTATTGATGAAGTCAACTGATGTTCTCTGGAGCATTAAGACGAGTTACATCTTAGCTATTCATAAATAAATCGCTATTATTAGATTATATTGATGTGTAACATCAAAACTAGTTTTTTTTTTTTAGAAAAACGTTAATGCTATAATCATTAATAATGGTCAAAATAATAATAATAAAAAAGTTTATTTTTTTAAAAATAATTATTAATATGCATAATAATGATATAAGTTTTGTTATTAAATTCTTTTTCAATTTTTTTTTTGTAAATTATAGAATTTGGAATGTTGCTTTCTAGTTTTATTTGCCACATTCATAATTTTTTTAGATTTTCCTTTTGCTTTTTGTCTGCAGTAGGGATAATAATTTCTTCATTATATTTTTTATTACTTTTATTTTGTGTTTGTATTTGACTGTGTAGGAATGATTTCTTTCCTTGTAAGATACCTAATAGCTGTGTACAATTACATTTGTTTACATATTTTTTTATGTTTTTCTAATTTAAGTTTAACGCATACAAAGCTAATTATAATTCGACATGTTTTTTGATTTATGTGAGAGAAGATTGATAGGCACCTGGAAAACTCTAAGGAGAACGTTAAGAGATGTACTGAGATCTAAAGCTATCATACAAAGACCACATTTTTATGACGTGGTTCATTTTAAAACAACTACGTAACGATAAATGAATTAATTAAATTGTTTACCCAAGTGGGAGTATAGGACTGAAACAAGCGTGCCTCACGCCGCACGCGATAGTACCTCTGACTATCCCTCCCAACTCTTGCTCTCAATAATCTCCCTCGTAACTAACCACCTGGGGGTAGTAATGGAGTGAATAAGCGCCTCTAATAGCCTTTAGCACTCAACTCTGACTTTCGGCCTTCATGAGGCTGCCCTGTTAACCTGCTATATGCAGGGACAAACGAAAGAGGAGAAGAAGGTGATCAGGGGCTGGACCTGATTACATTCGTTTCACATCCTTCCAACTTCCCAAATCCCCTCCTTTTATCCCAGCCCCAATCTAAGGTGTTATGCAATCCGTGCCGAAGGATGGATGATACAGGGGTTACTGTGTGATGAACGAAGCCTCAACGGTACCAGGTGACCCCCTAGAGTAAATACCTTACTCCTGTATGAGGTGCTCTGCCGGAGTGGACAAAATACAACCAATTGAGCTTTAGGGATTTTCCCCTCTATGATACTAAGGAGAAGGAAGTCTGGAGACCATCCTCCGGAAGTGCATAGAGTCCAAAAGCGCTAACTAGTGGGAGCCAATTTCCCACAAGTGCACCTATGAACCTGAAAAGACCGTCCCGAAGAAGGTGAAAGGAAGTTACTTTCTTTCGAAACATAGGGAGCCTGAATGGACATTATCAATGATGGTTTGTGCAGATTCAGCAAAGAAGAGGAAGAAACACCGGTGAACCTGCTGGCTGTTTTTCAGGCAACTTTGCTGCACAGGAATAGGTGCTTCGGGACACTCAATAAAACTATAGAAAAACTTATACCGCTGGACCCAGGAAAAGTACTGAGCTTCTTGGAGGCGTTGAAGCTAACTGCTGTGGTACTTTAGTACAGAAGGGGGGGAAGTACAATATTTTTTTTAACATGCAGTGCTATAGTCACCCTCAAATAATAATAAAAAAAATATAAAATACTAAACAGAAAATAAAAATAACTGACCACCTCCCCGTTATTTGGTTTGCTGTGTTATCATATTCGCTTATGCATTCCGTACTAGTGACTGACAACTAACCCTAAGAGGTTACTTTTGCTAAATTATATTACTGATGCGACATTGGTTTTCACGCTAACATAATACTTCATGCGGGATTTTTCCTGATCAAAAAAAGTGGCGACACTTTTAATCGGCAGAAATAAATTTTATAATTTACTTATGGTAAAGTTGTCTGTGACTTGTTGTTGTTGTCCGCTATTCTGAGTACTGGTCGGACAGTCAGTGGACTCTCCTGCTCGACCGACAGCTGAGTGATGAATGGCTGAGGCGGCGTCAGCTGGGAGGGTGACAAAGCCGGTCGGCAGCTGCGAGCCGTTAGGCGCTGCGGTGGGGAGGCACCCAGTCCCGCCTTTCAGTACACTCCTCGCAGTCGTTCGTTTCTGTGCTTCGCTCCTCTTCGTCTCTTCGTGTCTTCCTTCTTTTTTGGTAAGTACCAAACAAATGTATTGTTTTATTAATGAGTAATTAATCTGTGATCAACATCAGATATACTGTATACATTATTATAATTCACAATCAAACTTTTGTAAACTCCTAAAAAGAGTACGTTTCCAAATGTACTGTTTATATTTATCAGTGAATGAATAATAAGTCAATAAGACAGAGCGACTGGAGTGAGCTCACTCTATTACTCTCGCTCTGACAGACCATGTAATGGTGTTTAACTGTTTTTTTTTCGTATTAAGAAGTAAATATCTTTCTTGTCAACAAAACTATCATTGCACTAGTCATTTCGTATGTTCTTAGCTCTTTCCATATATTTATTTCATAAATAATAAATAAACAAAATAATATCTCGTATATGTACAGATATTTATATATAACCAGGAGGCTAGAATCTGATAATAAATAGGTCGTGAATGCAGAAACTGCGATTATTTTCAATAAAATATTTATATCTAAATTTTCATATATATTTGAATATACAAAATTAAAGTTTATCAGGACTCGGTCAGTTCTTCAGGTTCAAATAATAGCAATGAGAGTTCAATTTGAATTTCAAGAACTGACCGAGTCCTGATAAACTTTAATTTTGTTTTTATTCCACGGTCGATAGTTTTATCAATATTTATATATATATATATATATATATGAAATTTGCCATTTAAATCAACACAGGGAAGTGCCTAATTGTTGATTGCTATATGATTTATTATATTTTCTTTGGTTTGAACAAAGATTTTAAGTAAGTGGTTTCGAAAATTTGCTGAAACACTGATCGATTCCTGAACAATATTATTATTTTATTCTATATACATTAAGGAAATCACTGACTCAGCCTCAATTGAATACCTTGATATCAACCATCAGCAATCTTAACAGAGTTGTTCAATTTATATATAAATTAAATATATTAACCGTCTGATGGAATGATATTATAAAGAGAGATTCGTTATGTTTCCCGTATTCAAGTTAATTCTGAAATACTGACGTTTCGGCTATTATTTAAAATCTTATTCACTGATGATAGATATTGGATTACTTTGTACTGTTAACATTGTTAACCCTCCAGTAATGTAAATGTTTGTAGTTCCCTCATTCAGTAAATTATTATTTCTGTAAACCCTTATATTCTTGCTAAATTATGTTGACTGCCTCACTCCGCTCATTGTAAAGTCACCTTTAGGGTTGTTCAAGGGCAGGGAAGTCCGACTGGTTCATTTTTTATTTTGCACCCATCATTTATTCAAGCGATTCTTCTTCATGTGTATGTTTGTCCTTAGTACATAGTGCTGTTTACCAGGCATATGAAAATGTTTTTAAATAAAAAATCAAACGTTCGCATTTGAGAATATCATTCAACTTTGAAAAACAGGCGAAGTTCCAATCTTATTGTATTTATATAGTCGTATATATCTATATATATATTTTAATTTTAATTATATATATATATATATATATATATATATATATATATATATATATAATCAGTTTACGTCTGACTAATGACGACTAGTTCTGATTGAAACAACTTAGTCTAATTTCTTAATTTATTACTACGTTTAGACCTTGTTTTTATTTCACCAGTTGACTGTGCTATCTTTTTTTCGATGGAAATCATGCGCAATATATATATTCGTGTCAGTAGGCAGCAAATCTTCTTTTAGACAAATTAGTCACCTTTTTCAGCAGCTTCTTCATTCACTAACTTCTTGCTGTTAGACTCTAATTTGCATACAAGCTTACACTGAGTTAGCTCTAATGTCCAAATTAAATTAGCCAGAGACATTCAAAATACACTATCACCAAACATTTCATATATATGGTATTAATAACCATTTCAAAGTGAACTATAGGTACGCAATAAATAGAAAACCAGACTTACAGTCTCTAATTTTCGGTTTAACCGTCATCAGGAGAGAAGAGATAGGGACAGCAAGCACACTTGCAAAGCGACGGTTGGAGACCGTTAACTGTCACTTCGCAAGTGTGCTTGCTGTCCGTATTTTTTCTCACCTGATGACGGTTAAAACGAAAATTAGAAACTGTAAGTCTGTTTTTCTATTTACTGTGTACCTTTAGTTTACTCTGAAACTTTTGTTGTCCTTTGTAGCTAGTTTTCTTCATTTTATATATATATATATATATATATATATATATATATATATATATATTCATTTGATCAACGGAAAAACGATCCAAATTGGACACAACAACAGTTCCAAATTGAATATAGGTAGCACACAAAGTAAAGAAACACACTTACAAACTCAAATTTTCGGGCAATCGGTCTTCAGGAGGAAAGAGAAAGGGAGACCAAGCACGTTGTAGACACAACGGCTAGTAACCGACACGGCAACGCCAGTGCTGCCCCCCGTCCCTGGTCTTGAAGTGATAGAATTATAAACAGAAATTCAGATAAGCAATATAAGTTGGGAAAATATAAATGATTCAGAGAGAATTGAAAAAATTTAAAAAAATGTCTTTAAAAAAATAAAAAAATAATAAATAAAATTCAACACTGTTGTTTGGCAATATATATATATATATTTGGCGATGCGTTTGAATAAAGTTTCGCCACCTCCATTGAATATCAGTCTAACAAAACAGACTATCAATCTCTTTTGTGCAATTGACATTCAGCCTATAAAGCAAATCGCAGGACGATGTTGATAACCTACCTGTGACTCAGCTTATTTTTGAGGTTACAGTAAAATTGCGGAGTAATGGTTTAAATTCTGAGTAGCTGTATTAGTTTTCAACATTAATATTTAATTGTATAGCTCTGTTTAATTTTCAAAGAGTTGCTCAGAAGATATATTCTGCGTTAAAAGTTGATATAATTTTAAAAATTCCGCCCTTTTTGGAAACGTGGCTCCTCTTTAGTCCAGATTTTTCAGTGTCACCCTTTACATCAGAATTATGAGTGCTTCGATGGTTACTACAACTGTAGCCGACAGAGCTGCGATTTTGGTTTAGGTTTTTCACTTATAGCTGACAAGGATATTGGAAGCCCTTGTCAGGCAATCCTCAGAGAACGGTAGCAGACCCTCCTTTGAAACTAATCAGGTTCCGGCCAACCTCCCATAACAATAGACTTCCATTCAAAATTAACACCTGCCAACAGAGTAAAATTAAACTCAGAAATTCTTCTTCAAGTGTCTGACTACCTCTAAGCTAGTGTTGATGCCTCTTGTTTATTTACCATTTATTATCTTAATTTATATTGAATAGTATATAATTTATGTAATTTTCATGAAAAATAGTTTTAGGTGTGTAGTAAAAGATTGTTTATTGGTTTCTTATTTCTTGCATTTATGGAAAACCTGTTATAATTAATTTGGTGTAAGATTCCACTATGTAAACAAATTAAACAACCACGGTTGTTTAATCTTCACTTAATTGCTTCAGTGCATTACTAAAGCACTTTATATTGTCTATATTTTGATTCTACTGCTGAAGCTATAAACTTCCTGTTCATAGAAGTCCGTTAATACATTGTAAACTTGCTTTAAACATTTTACTTCGACGAAATTTCCACTTTTTGCTTTATCAAAGACATATATTTTAAATATAAAATTAATATGGATGTAAAATTAATGTAAAAGTAATAAGGAAACAAATAAGGAGACTAAATTAAAATGGTACGATTCTATATTAATTTCTTAATCAGATATTTCGTATTGTTTACGGAAAATTCTGAAATAAAGACAAATGCCTGAAGAAGCCTTTGGGGAAGAAGAGCAGGTGGGTCGCGCCCAGCGCTTGCGACTCTAAAATCTGCCTTCATCGCTAAATCTAGTTAGCAGTCGACTGATTGTTGAGCAAGTGAGTTTGAATGCAGAAAACATCTCACTCTCTTCTTTTCAGTAAAGTCGTGCTAGTTTCCAAACCCTCTTTGAATTTCCTTCAAATTAATTCTGCCTGGTAAATTAAACTTTTAAGTCAATTAATTTCTGTTCTATTTTATTCAGCAAGAGTTTATCTTGATGTTCTTAATATTATATCCAATAGTTGTTTATTGGATCATTGTATCTTTATTCAGAATTGTTATGTAACTGTCATTCAATCGGTGACACTTTCATGACTTGAACAAAATTCTGGAAAGATAAATGAAAAGCCCCCTACAAAGTAGACCTGCCAATGTCACATACGCTTTTTACCTACATTTTCAAACCCTATACCTATTATCTTTCTTGACAAAGAAAAACACTCAAAATTCGAACATTTTAAATATAAAATTTTTGGCATTAAAATGCCGTTAAATGCATTAAAATGACGTTATCACCCGCTAGAGGATCGGTTTAAACAAAAATATTTATTGTCCTTTAATAATAACAATAAAATAATCAGAATGTAAGAGTAGGTTCTAATAACAGTTTTGATTTTAATACCTTTTTTGTAAGACTAACAAATAGATGAAAATAATAAATTATTAAAAAATCAAGTTAAACCATATAAAAAATATGGAGATGATTTCATGGTGTTTAAAGAAATAAAAATAAGTAACTTGTAAACAACCTTTGAAATTTTCAGAAGTAGAAATGTAAAAATTATAAAGATAATTAGTAGATTGACTTTGTGTTATCTGAAGAATGGAAAAGAGAGTAAATTACTTGAGCCGTGAAGACTTGAAAACGGAATGCCAGGTGTTGTGGTATCACTAATTGTGAAGAGGCGAATGTATAACTATACACTCGTTATTATATATATATATATATATATATATTCGTTATATATATTATGTCTATAGACACATATAGTTATTACTATGAGAAGGTAAAGTGTTTGCTCAAGACATGTCGAAAGCGTCCTCAACGCAGTCATGAAGCAAACCACGTCTGTTTCAAGACCTTCCACAGCAGCATCACACAGCTAGCAGTGGCCCGATGATCTCGACAAACCTTTATGAGCCCATTTAAACACAAACCAAACTATTTACTCTTTTACTGAGGAGAAAGAGAATGGAAGATAGTTTAAGCCGTGACACCAATCCTTCAGAAGCAGTGCACATTTATTTTATCCTTATGTTATTGATAACCATTTGTATGATTTATTCATAACATGAAGGGCTGTTATCACTCTAACGCTAATAGAAATGACTATGCACATAGTGACCTACATACCCTGCTGAGATAAGCTACCCAAAATGACTGCAAATCCATTATTTTGTTGTTCATTTGCCTTTGCTGTGGCAATTAATATGTTCAAAGTCGTCCGGGTTTCGATCCCCACCTGGCCCTCGATTTATTCACGCGGGAGGTGAATAAACTGAGTACGTCGTCCCTCGAAGAGGATGTTAAACCGTCGGTCCCGAGCCAGTACGATGTCAGGTATTCGTTAAAGATCCCTACTTGAAATGCACTTGAGTTAGGCAAATTTTAGTATTTACAATGTATAATCTGTAGAATGACCATCAAACAAAATGCCGGTGAACGGCGGACGCTATCACCCGCTAAGGGATCAGTTTAAACAATAAAAAAAAATGCTCAAAATGTTTGCATCGTCATACGAATAGTTCAAAAATATTAAATTTAATCTTTCATTTAATTTATTAAATACTAAATTGATGAAGTGGAAAATGTTTGCTAATTATAGAAGAAGGAAGTTAAATCAGATCATATTATGCTGGGGCTGTATTTTGCTGCCGTGGACATCAGTTTTCTTCAAGTTTTCCATGAATAGGTCCTACAAATGACATTTGTATAATTGCTACTTGACAAGTTGAAGTTCCACCAAAGCATTTCCTCTCGGACACTTGGATTGGTTTTATCCTATAATTGAGTATTCTATTTCAAAGCCGTAATACCACCATTAAATTTGATAATACGTCTAAATATATGTTAGCTAAGTTGAATAAAGACCACTCCCATCTTTTGAATACCAAATAAATAGTTTTGTTTTCTCTGACACGTCTATTCTTATTAGCGCAATCTCTTGAATATCCTTTTCTCTAAAACCTTCAATGCTTTGACTAATTATAAACTCATTTGGAATGTTCCTGAGGGCTGCCAAATTACTTTAACATTACGTTAATTAGCATTTTTCCATAAGAACTTCAGAATTCTTTGAAATACCTCATTCAAAGTCTGGATTAAACTAAGAGTATTGAGAGGCACTTAATAAATTATAAGTACTTAATAAATTATATATTACTTATAATTGATTCAAGAATTTGATTAAAATTTGTATTCAGTATAGAGTGGATATCAGAGAGAAAATAAAGTTTCATTGAGGCAAACATTAATTTAACAAGGCTACACAGGTTTTCAGCTGTACACAAATGCAGTATCTTTTCACATTTGGTCCTGATAGCGGCATTGTAAAAGATACTATACTCGTACATCCCTTTATACCATTGGAGAACTCGTTTAGATTTTCATTAGAATTCATACTTCTTTTTATTAAAATATTACATATTTGTTTATAAATTAATATATTAGTATATTTTGGGAGCAGACCTTTATTTAAACATGTTTTATTAAAGAGTATGCCGATTTTCATTTTTGTTCTTTTTCTGTTTAATTTTTCAAGTTTCCTAAACTTAGTTTTCAACCCTTCAGGTAATATATACATCAAGTCTCCAAACGATTTATAACTGAACTCCATAAAATTAATCGAAGTTATAATTCTAAACTATAAAACTACATACTAAATTAGAAAACGTTGGAACTATTGTTCCAACAATAGTTCCAACGTTTCAGTCGTCATAGACCATATTCAGGGATATAAGATAAGAATATGGCGATGTACTAGTTAGTATTTAGAATATGTATAATAACTTTTTGATAGTGTTTTTTCTTTATTTAATTTATTAATTAGTTACAATCTTATATCCCTGAAGATGGTCTATGACGACTGAAACGTTGGAACAATTTATTGTGTAGTTTTATAGTTTAGAATTATAACTTCGATTAATTTTATGGATTACAGTAATAAATCATTTGGAGAATTGATGTACGAGTATATATTACCTGAAGGGTTGAAGACTAAGTTTAGGAAACTTGAAAAATTGAACAGAAAAAGAACAAACATGAAAATCGGCATACTTTTTAATAAAATTTATATATATATATATAAATTATATATATATATATATAATATAAATTTTATATATATATTTACATATATATTATATATATATATAATATATATATATATATATATAATCAATGATCAAACCACAATATGAAATGGGAAAACAAGACTAAGATCTTTCAACAGTAACAAGCGGTCTTCGTCAGAGTCAAAAACCTAAAAGAGTTATTTTCTAGAAAGAACTTTTTCAAGCGCAGTATAGTATTATTAGAAAATAACTGAGACACTTTGTGGACCTCAATATGACAGTAAATCTGTCATAATCTGTAATAATACAGAAATAGCACACACTGAAAAAATTGACAATATCTTAGTTCTGTCATTGTTTTTCTGTGTGATTTTGTTTATGTAATTTTATTATTCAAAATTTATTTTCTCTGAAAACTCATAACAATGGAAGTTTTACAATAGGTAAATGCTGTGAGGCCTTCTCTTTATAAATCGAGGGAATAAGTGAACAAGTTAAAGAAACGAACATGTTTTAGATAAGTATCTGGGCTAAAAGAAGTAGCAAAGTTGGAAGGTCTATGTGAGTGTATCTGTAATATGATACAGGTAGATTTTCAAGCAGATACAATATGAATTACTATGTTGTCTAATTTAAACGATCACATGTGTCGAATATTTTGTGTGTCAAATTCTCATAAAAGTTCTTGATGAGTGTTCTTTCTAATGTTTTTTTTTGGCAGAAGACATACATACTAACTTCTATTTAATTGAATGATTGCTGTTGTTAATATGGTTGAATAGAGCGCTTATAACATGACCGCATTGTATATTTACCTGGACAATGAACCTATTGTACTTGAAGACTGATTTCCAATGTCCTTGAGGCAAATCCCTGGTACTCTCCCCCACCCAACGGATATTAGTCAGGAGACTGGACCATATCAGCTTTATCTAGGAAGCTCTCATGCACTTCACATGCGTAAACACATCTATGCAATAATTTGCTACAATTTACGCCAATATTACTGGGTTATTTATAAAAAAAATAACCTCATTCCATTATGCAATATTTTAATGAGGAAAAACAATAGAAAACTCAAGCAACAATTCAGTTTTTAAAGTGTTTTACCATTTGCGGATGGAGCAAAATGATAATCCATCCCAGACGGTTTTCAGCTTATCACGGCCTTCTGATTAGGGTGGAGTATATATATACACAGTCTTTTACATCTTTGTAAGCTACATAGATATGCTGATTGAGTGGTATTCTGACTGGCGGCTGCGGGTCAACCCGGATAAAAGCCGATATATCAGATTTAAAGGTTCTACACGGCATCGTCCCCCTGTATTCATTGGTGGAATTAGGATCACATTTACAAGAGAAGTGGATAGCAGACTAACATTCAAATCCCATTTAGCAATGGAAGACAAACTGGGTACAGGGTTGATGTGTCATTTGTACCTCATGCTTAAATCAAGGGATACTCTTCATGCAGTGAAGGAGGTTGTCTACAAGGCGCTTATAAGAACTGGCATGACCTATGGATGTTCTGTCTGGTACAAATCTGTTATAACTAATAAAGACAGACTCCAGATTGTTCAGAGCAAGTGTGCTCGCCTCAGTCAATGTTCCTTTTTATGTGAGAAATATCAATATTCAGGATGAAATCAATAGAAACTTACATTACGCGTCTGACTATCAGTGAAGACAGAAAAATTCATGTACACTCTAACCTGCTAGTAAGAGCATTTTACTCCAAATTCCCTGAAACCAACCCTCCTCTGACTAATCAGATCACCAAATTCATGATAGCTGACGACCTTATACTCTTAAAACTATACGACCATGAAACATACTCACCATTGACAGGACAGAAACTAACATACCGACTTACACGACGGACCTCTAATATTATAGCAGTACAAACAGACAAGCAGGTGAAAGCCGCTGGCTTGGAACTGCCTGACTCCAACGTGCAGCATTCCACGGAAAATCTCGTTGGTCGTTGGTCAGATATGTTTCTATCCATTTAGAAAAAAAAATTACACTCTGTGGGATCTAACCACCTCTTTTGGCCTCTGAGGTCGGCAGATCTACGGTGTGTGATTTTTTTTTTTTGGGAACATGTAAAAAACAACGTTTATGTTCCTCTAAAAGACACAAAGCTCTAACTTTAAACATCGAAAAAGAAAATCAGTAGACCCATGTTTGTTGAAACGACCTAGGATGAATCTCTTAAGGCATTGATTTTGTTCGTGCTGCAGTGGTGGGCACATGAACACTTGTACACAGGGAATAAAACTCAATTGTGCCTTAAGTTCAATATCAATAGTTTCCTATTGATTTTTATTATTAACGTATTATGAAAACAAGTAATTATTTTTTCTAAAAAAACACCAGAATATTATAGATATCCACCGGACATAATTTATCACAAACACCAAATAATTACATTTGTGTTTCCGATTTTTTTCGTTAACAATCTGGAGAGTGGAGACCCTCAACTAGGTATTTATATAACCCATATTAAAATGTGTTGCATAAATTACTTTTGTAACATCATTTTAATTAATTAGATTCAGCTTGCATATAATGAACACGTAAATTTTATCTTGGTATTTAATCTTTTTGGGAATTCTGCCTTTTGAATAATGTTTATTTGAAATTCTTTTATTTAATAAAAGCCGTTTTGTATAGGGGTTGTATTAGTTATCAGTGAAAATATATTTTCGTTTACAGAATTGATGACATTCCCGTGTCTTAACTAAAGAATTATAATGGAGTACTTCTATTTTTAAATTTTATCAACAAAGTAATAGGAATGATTTATAAGTTTAGGTAGCGTTTGTAAATGTTTATTGTGTCAGTAGTAGATTATAAACAAAGTTTAATTGGATTTGCCTCTGCTATTATTAAAACTCAGTAAAGTCAGGGGGAATTTCTTAAAAGTTTATATTATAAATGTTTGTATACTAGCGGAACAAAGTGAACAAAAACCTCTAACATGAACATTCGATAACCATATCTGACGTCATCAGCCAACAATGATTAATGTTGTTTACCGTGTAGCAGGGGTTGAGGTCGTTATCAGTGGCTGTCGCAGCTGCCTCTGTCTTAAGGAAGACCCTTCCCAATTACTTAAGTCAACAGGGTGTAGACACTCTAGACTTTGAGGTCAGGAAGCTGACGGTGTACATATAAGTCGCAACTATAATTAATCATTTGTGCTTCCACATAGCTCAGGTGATTCTACAGAGCAATTTTTAATTGTGTGAAGCAATTTTATTAGCTTAGGCAGGAAAATAGGCAGGATATTTCAGGGCAAGAAAATGTTGAAACTCAAATCAAAACCGAACTACTTACTCTTAAATACTTTTAAAGATCTCACTTCGAAATCTTTCCTTATCCATATATTTCCCTCATGATATTCATTTTTGACAGTCACTTCAGTTTCCCAAGTCGTTGAAAGTTCCAGTCGGTGACCTCATTGACATCTCAACTTTTCCGCTGAATGATGCAAGTCTTATTCCCACCTCTTTAGTCAACGAAACACACAGTGAAACACTGCATTTCTTAGGTATCGCTTTTCAACAGATGGTGTCATCAAGGTATCACAAAACTCATTAACAATGGAATTATTATTTGTTTGAATGCGGTAATCTTAAGGCTATTATTTATAACGAAAATGTAATCATGATATTACATTTTGATAAGTGACTAGATCATATATATTTCTAATAGACCCTTATATCGAATCATCTTTTGTGTAATATTTTCTCATAATAAATTAAAATTTTTGGAAATGTTTTCCTGGAAATTTATAATAACACTAAATTTAATGCAATATTAAAACATTCTGAAATGAATGGGTTGAAATTAATATCTCTATTTCAATATAGAACAATGGAAAGATCATATGTTTCAATATTATTAACAAATAACAAGGTCATTTACCTCACCACCTTCACTGTATAGCTGTTAAATATGACTACAATTTGACCCTCAGTAGCACCACGGGGTCTATTTACCTGCTGGTCAATGATACATATTAATTAAATTAAAAGTCTCGAGACGTATATGTATTTTATTATGACACATTGAATGACCACATGGTCGAGTATGTCATGATTTTATTTTAGTTTGACTCGTTGACAGTTATTTAGTATTACTTTTCTCAGCCCAATATACTAAATGTGTTAAACCTTTCATTAATACTTTTTTGCATTGCTATTGGACAAATCAGAGGATAAATTAGTTACATAAAAATTTAAAAAAAGGACAGGTATGCTATAAAAAAGGCACACGATACAATAGCCATTGAACTACATTTTTCTATTTGCTATGCTTTTTACGTGCAATGAAATGTTCAGTGAAGTCATTTAGTTACAATTATCTGAGCTCAAGATGGAACTATAAAACCTTTGTTCATTGTTATCATGTGTAGAAGGCAATTCATATTAAGTTCTTGCTCTTTTAGATTTGACGTTAATCTGAGTAGAGAAGACCTAAGAAAACTGATAAATTATTGTCTTTAATAAGGGAGATTTTTGAAATAGTTGCAAATGTTTGTCATTCAAACTACATCCATGGCCTTCCACTGTGCTCTGTCGATGAATCACTTTTATCATTTAGAGGAAGATGTGGATCAAATAATAAACACCTAATAAATACTAAGTAAATACGGTATCAAACTGTTTGTTTTTGTAGATAACGAAACATCTTGCAATGTATAGTCCACAACTTATTTTTAACAGACTACTTTTTAATAATCCAGTGTTAGTAGTCTAGCAAAATCAAACAAAAAAGTTACAAAATGGAAAATGATACCCTTTTTAGTAGATTTAATTTCTACAATTTTTTAAATTCTTAGTCAAAACACTGATACAAAATTGATATTAAGGATGCCTGGTAAGACCACCTGCCTCACTGACAACTGGTCGTCAATATTTAAACAAATCTTATAGTTAATTTTACTCTTTTAGTTTTTGGAGATTTAATAATATCAGAGATAAAACTGTTTGAAAAGAATCCTATGTAATAAAAATGTATAATTGAATCTCTTATGCCTTATCAGGATATTTTAGCCAGAGTGAATTTAGCCGTTCATGCTCTGATGTGAGGAGTCGTGTAGGGATTTAGGAAGAGGACGAGACTTGGAGAGAGATTAAGCGGATGGACTGCAAAAAAGTGTGATGGAGGGGTTTGTCGCAGCTCTGCATAAAACTTATTTCGGGGAAAAAAAATCTCTTTTCAACCTTATTGACTCTGTTTCAATGTGGCAGGCAGTGCTTTGTTCTACTGCACTGCTCCGCTTAAAGAAGTGGGACAAAACTAAAAGGTGTCAAGCTATTAATTATTTAGAATACCTTTCTTACTGTTTGTTAAAGTGGAAAGAATTTTGACGAAAAGGAACATGTCATAGCAACTAAGTCCTCTCCCTGTCTAGAGATATGTCAAATAACTTTTAGGTTCAAATAATTGTACTGGAACACAACTACATAGCACACAGTTTCTGTTTTTTACCTTCTTTTGTTTGACATTTATTTCACATATTTAAATAAATATAACTTTTTAAAAATGAAACATTGAACTTAGGAACCGATGTAACTGATAGTATACAATCAACTAATGCAATAGTTATATGGTAGTAATAAATATAGCAGATATAGGATATATCTGCATGCCATGTATATATATAGTTATATATAATTTAACACATGTAGAACATTTATTTCTATTGTTTTTCTTCTTCATTGTGGTTTAAACTTAATATTGCATATAGTTTGACGTTAGTAAAGAAACACAAATGAAAGTACTTACCTAACACAAATACAGAAACAGAAATAACATAACTTACTAGCTGTAATTTTTCGTTTCAACCGTTTTCAGGAAACCAAAGGGAGGGAAACGAAATACACGACGCAGTAACATTTTGAACACCCTTGCGTTTCGGTGAGAAACGATGTTAGTTTCCGGCTGTCGCTGCCTTTAACTACCTCTGTTCGCTCTCCTGAATAAGGTTGCAACAGAAAATTACTGTGAACTTTGTTTTACCTTTATTTCAATTTATTTACTAATTTTGAACTATTGCTGTCTGCTCCGGATCGTTCTCACAACAAGTATACCTATATATATATATATATACACGTTTGATTAAATAATACGCCATATTTACGATTAACTAGTTTCCTCGTATATTTTTCAAGGGACCGGAATAATCGTAAATGTTAATCGTAAATATGGCGTATTATTAAATCAAACCTGTATAAATGAAGGACTGCTTCCTAAATATACCAATATATATATATATATATATATATATATATATATATATATATATATATATGATTAAACCACAATATGAAATTGGAAAAAAAAGACTAAGTGCTTTCAACCATAACAAGCAAACTTTGTTAGAGTCAAAACCCAACTCAACGCAACCAACGTCCAATCCAACATCAGTTGGGTTTTGACTTTGACGAAGACCGCTTGTTAGGTTGAAAGATTTTAGTCTTTTTTTCCCATTTCATAGCGTGGTTTGACCATTGATTGTTATTTCACGTGTTTATTATGAAATCTTGATATATATATATATATATTATTGAAATCAGATGTTGACCATTTCTTGATGTTGCTCTCCAACTTTTCTACTGTCCCACGACGAGATTCAGGTATTTTTGAGACCCTGGTATTATTATTTAATTTTTATGTTGTAGCAACTAAAGTGATTTTAACTTAAACCTAGAGTTAGTACTTATTAGAGTTTTTAAGTGTTCATGTTTCTTGTTAACTTACTCTGAAAGATATTTGAATCTCATCGCAGATGAGTTAATGCCTACAAATATGTATACATATAATACATATGTATATATAATACATATAAATGAATACATATAATAATAATAGTTATATAAAGTCATATCAATGCAAAAATGAATATAACTTTTTACTAACTGCTCTACGTTGGTGAAAGCTAATATGTTTGCAGAGCAACTCATTCCTAAAACAAGGGGTGTCTTCAATATCAACTTCGAATGGGAAGTTTTTAAAACGAAGAACTTTTTGTGCCAAAGTTCAATAAAACTCTCTAAATCACTTCTAAAGAACGCTTCTTTGCACAGATGTATCCTTCCTGACCATTTAGTTCATTCTCTTTTATCTATGATGTTCTATAGTATATAACAGTATACTGATATATATGCTTCAGTTTCCCATTGACATTACATAATTTTTAACTATTTAACAATTCCAGGTACTGGTAAACACTTATTAACATTCAACATGACACTGGTTTAAAGCAAACGGTAACTATTGTTTTTTCTTTTTTGCACTTCTTCTTTTATGTATTAACACTACTGCGAAACTAGGGTCGATTCTTTTCTAAACTTAATAAAACTACTTGTTATAAATTTGCTTTACATTATGTAACTAATTAATAATAGATACCGTAAATTATAATAATAAATAATAAAGGAATACTCCTTTTGAGGGAAGAGAGGAGGTCACTGGGCTTTATATTCTACTGACCGTGAACCTGAAGTAAACTGAATCATTTCAGGCACTAGTTAACATAAACCTAAGCTGTCTTTATTATTATCAGTGAATACTTTCGTACTTAGGTTGTGTTGTTTAGTAATGAGGGTGTAGTTGTTCTGCTTTGATATATACTGAAAGGGGGAGTGAATGGCAAAGCCCAGCTGAGAGAATTCCTAGATTTCCCCTCAGATGGTGGCCTGCCGATTGAATTGCAGGCACGACCGAGAGTGGGTTACGCAATAGAGGCTTGAACAGGTTCGAGGTCGTTACCGCATTGGCATAGGGAAGGCTCATAAAGACCTGGCCATGCTGCCTTTCAGCCTAAATCAATCAACTCAGCTAACTACAAATATAAACATCAACTGACTGCGTGTGCCTTCGTACTCTATTATTATCAAACGTCTGATATCAACCGGTAGCAGTGTCATTTCATTGCAAAATCCCTTTTACTCATGATTTAGAAAATCAAAAAAATTAATTAATAAATAACAAGAAATACCGTTAATATATAAACAATTCCGTTCTCGCATTTTTTGCCACATTAATGGACAGTAACCTTGTGTGTACACTGCTGATATACTCAATTAGTGTCATTAATTACGTTTTTGAAGATTCCTATGTGCTTTAAGAAGCAACGTACATTCTATCTGCTTTAGTTTTACTTATAGCTAACTCTTAACGCATTCTCACTCTTGATCGAACTGCGTCTAAATCTAAAAAAATCATAAATGATATATTGTAGTATAGAAAGTATGTCATGTTATAGTATATCTATGTCTATATATAGAAGTGTAGAAGTAATAGCAGGATATTTATATTAAACAGTTTTAAAAATAAAGTACTTTGAAAAAATTCTTATATCAGTCTGCCTACTACACATTTTTTTTCAACAAATTTATTTATTGGAACGTCTTTTAAGTTAATAACATTTTATAAAACTCTAAATGTAAAATTGACTTTGGACATTCGTTACCATTGTGACATTCATCTGTTATTTTTACAGGTGTTAGAGAGCAAGTTTTGTTTTAAATTTTGCTCAGTTGATGTTTTGTAATATTTCATTTGTTTGCACTTTATTCCATAGGTGAAATTAAACTCTGTGAGACAGTTAATAGTTTCAAGTTCCAACTCCTACATACATAGGCTTTTAATTTTAGGCCTATTTCAGTAGTGGAAAATTTGAGTCATTTGTTATTTGAAACCAGTGTTATTTATTGGAAATTTAAATTACCCATGTAATAGTATTTTTTTTAATTTTTCATTCCTAAATTTATATGTATCAGCATAAATTTATAAATAATCTTACAAATGTTTGAATAAGTTACGTTTGTTTTTACTTGGTACTTCAATGTTAACAAATTTAGATTCACATAACATTTGGTCCAGATTTTTACATCTAGAAAAGAAAAAAGCTAATATTTAAACAAACAGAAATGGTAATTTAATTATTACTGTTATTGACAGGTCATGGGTCAGTCTACCAATCTAAGAATTCAAGCCAAAGCACGCTCGGCACTAAATCTATGTAATACAGAAATTATAGATTTCATTTAACATATAGAAACTAATTTATAGAAACTAGAGAATATATTTTATTATATTTGACTAACTAGTAGGAAATCTATAAAAACTAATTTTATAAATTAATGGGTAGTTGGCATCACACAGCCCCGGACTGACTGACCACATCATAAGGATTATGATCTCATAATATTTCATCCTCGGTGTTGTTTCAGGAGAAGTAATTGTAGCTCTTTTGCGCGCACCTACAATAATACAAAACATCACCTATTTTAGATATGAGAGAGCCACATTAACATCTGATTATACGTAGGGAGTTCTATATTTCCCGTTACTCAAGTTTCAGAGTAAAACCAATAATATATCTTCGATCGTATATGCTGGAGATTGACTAAGATTGATTGATTGACTGAACAACTAACGTCTACTCTGTGAAACATTGTGCACATAATTTTTCATCCCCCCCCCCCCCCCCCCCCAATGAATTATCTATGGTTATGGGCAAGAGTTAAACATGCAATCATCAGTACTAATGCTGAGGCACACTACAACTCTGAAAACACCAAGAGCTCGTGTGAAGCTGTATCTATTATCAACCAAAACACCCTCGCATATCAACCAAGGGATATGAAGATATACTTGACAACTCCAGCACAAACTATTTCAGTAGCATGGCAATGAAAACCAAATCAATCAAACATTAACGAAATGATAATCCCAATTTCTACCCGCATTAGACGAAGTGAACAACTTGCAATACACAGTCCGATCACTATCTATTGATTCCATTCTATTATTCATTCTGATGCTGACCTGTTAAGAGCAACGTCATCGCAATGCTTAATATTTTCCGGAGATATAATCATCGAATTTAACTGAGGCATAGATTTTAAAAACGATCAAACTAAATTGTGTCAAATAAGGCTTTGTAGACGGAAAGATTCATTAAAACTGAGTGCATGAGAATTAACATTGATAGCAACTAAATGGGTCACAACGCTTACCAAAGGAAACCCTATACAATTAAAACAGATTTACTTTGAGGAAGCCCAACGAATGTTGAAGGTACGTAATAGAACCCAATCAATGGACTAGTTATGCCCAAAATATTTCATTACCTTGCAATACAAGAGGTTTAGAGAAATATTACCTAACGCCCAGACTTATAGGTTTTCACAGTTTTTTATACTCAAGGAGGAAAATTGGAGTACTTGGTGATTTGGTAACAGTTTTAACGGTGGCCTAACTGTGATCACACATGCAAGTGCTAACCACACAACGCCATGTTAAATACACTGGTTTTCCTCTAAATATCTAAGTAAAGCAACTGTGGACATGGCTATCGCTTGGATGGGTGATTGTTAATGTAGCGTATAATTAAACTGGGTGCCGAATCATGACAACCAAATCTCCGCAACTGACTGTCTTTCATCTTCTGAAGAAGGAGACGTAGCCTGAAGAAGAGCTCTAACTGTTCCAAACACTTTCTTGTTTTTGTGAAACTTATTCGTATTGATTTATATAAATAAATTTATATAAAATTAAATAATTTACTTGTAAAAATACTAACTTTCATTGAAACTATCTGATTAATTAATTTAAGAAGATTTTCATCTGTGAAGAGTCTAATGGAGGAGTTTATTTGTAAAGGAAGTGGTATATTTTGCAGGAAAGGAGGTCGGTGGGGCAGCCGAATTAGATCAGATACAGCTCAGCCACTTCCCATAAAGAGTGAGTAGTATAACCTGGCAATCTCCTTCCAGTCTGACTTGGCACAACCCCTTGGACACTTTGAAATAAATGACTTCACCAGAAAACCTTTGCACCAACTCTTTCCATCCAGTCATTATATCTCACCAAAATCCTTTTTTTTTGTTAAAAAAAAATTACAAAAATGTTAGACAAAATTAAATATTGACATTATTAATTTTTATATATGTAATTTAAAAAAAATGCAAAGAAATTATTTTCCAATTTTTTTATCTTACTTGGATTCAGTTCAATATTTAATGGGAGGATAAATATTGTAATATTGAACCCCCATTCAGCGAAAATATTAATTTAAGAGTTTATTTCATATTTCTTTTCAACATTCTTCATTTTCAGAATATAAACAAATTGTTAAATTATTGTGTTTCCTCTTGTTTCTTAGATGGAAGCCAACTCAAGAAAACAAGCATGTATTATTGCATAACTTGCAAAAATGTTTGACTATATATACATTGAACTTTCTCGCCAAAAGATCTATATATTCGAGCTTTTCTCAAATTTACGACATGACTGATTTAAATCACTCAGCTTCATAAATTCTGTATTATGATTGGATTTAGCTGTTGTTAAAAGCGTAATATATTGATTCTGGGAGCACGTGTTTTCGTTATAGAGGCGAGTAAAAAGATGGCATATTTAAAACAAATACACTAGACTAATTTGGGAAACATCAAATTAATTACTGCAGAGATGACAGAGTAACACATTGAGAAGGCCTTAAGTGAAAAACCTTTGTGATACAAACTAGGTGTCTATATTTCGTGCTTGTAATTAGGAAAAGTAGGACGCACAGTCTGCAATTTTACTGCGTATTTTTAGCTATTTAACTAACAATAATTCTCCATTAGATAAAAAGAATTTATTCTTTTTATTATTTGTATGACTATATTTTATATCAGTCACCTTGTTTATTGAGAATTTTAAACAGGTCACTGACCCTTAGATTGATGTAAAGTGAGGATTACGTAACCTCGTTTTCATACATGTTTTCAGTTGACACTGCTTTGCTGGCATACCGGTGTAAGCTGATTCAATGACCTCTGCGATGGACGTATGGTCATGATGATGTAACCCCGTTTGCGTATTTGTTATTATCCGATACTGTTCACTATCATCCTCGTTTTCATACATATTTCCATCTGTGCTTGGCTGAGTTGCCGGTGAAAACTGATTCAGTGGCTTCTTTCGTTAGGTGAAATGCATCAAATATATGCTTCGTTCTTACCTTTGTCTAAGCATTTGATAATAATCCTTTACTGCGAATGCAAGTGTTAAGACCCTTGTGACTCGTGAGCGAACAATTCTGCTATCAAGTGCAGAGCGCTCTGTAATCATCCGAGCATGTACTCGTACACTTTCCATCGGTGACAAATATTTTACAACTCCCCTCATCTTTTTTCTTTGTGAAGATAAATGTGATCTCCAGTATATGTATATTCTGAAATAACAGTCAAAGACACAGCTAACTTCTGTTTTCAACCTAAAAGGTGACACTTCTATACTGAATTGTCTTGTCTACTCGGAATCGTTTCATGACCTCCAATTGGGCTATTTCTTTGATGACTACAGTCGAAAGGTACAACTGAATGTGTCAGTTCTTCTACGTTTGACTTGCTGTCCTGGTAGACTGTTTCTTTTTCACTTGTTTATATTATGTATAAATTATATAACACAAAAATCTTGAGTGATCTACACTCAACTTTACTATAAGTACACCCAATTATAAGAAGTAAGAAGTAATAAATTTAATCATTTATTTCTCTAATTTCTAATGCTACATTTTGCCAATTATAATGCAATTTAATTTACACATTGTTTGGAAGGATTTGAAGGCGTGTTTATATTGAGTGGCTATTATTTAGTAAATAAATGAGCCAGGTAAAACTATATGAATTAAATCAAGTTATTTAGCAAATGAAATTGCGAATTATAACGCCTGATAAGAAACCATAACTAACTTAGATTTCTAACACCAGTTGATAAAAATTACTAATTCAATAATAAAAATTAATTTAATAATGTAAATATAACTAAAGTAATTATGAATGTCATTTGATGAATTATTATTTGTCAAGTAAAGTTTAGCTTGTTAGTTATATATCCAATTAGTTTCGGTTATTAACATATTTCAGAGAGATGATAAACGGATAACAATTAAAAGCATATATTTAATTTCATTTTATATTTTCATTTTTTATTTTCATTTAACCTAAATGTAAAGTAATCAAAGTAATGCTTTTGGGCTAAAATTTGGTGACGAATTGTCTAGGGAAAGACGTTTTTACGTCCTCCAAGTCCAATAAAACCATTCTCCCAAATTGACCACTTTTTGTCTCTCAGCAGCATATTTCACTTTACCGATTTTTTTTTTTTGGTGAGTTGGTAGAAATCTGTCCACACGGTTTTGATTAAAATTCCTATGGTTCTCACATTTTAGTTGTCAACTAACTTTTAAAGGGCTTTCATTAAGTTGCTGCAGATATTGAACGAAAATCCGAAAATATAAATATCTAAAGTATATAACTTTATATTTGATATCATTGGCAAACAGTTAATTTGTTTTATTGTAATTGAATTTTGCTTCTTCTTCAAGTGTCTGAAATGTGAATGGCAATGTGCAAAAAAAACATTTAGCAAGCATTTCTATATCTTTATACTTTAACAACTACGTACATAAAGTTGAGCTACGTTTTAATTGTCAAATAGTTTTGTTTTATTCAAACACATGTCTATAATGGTGTAAATAGAAGTCGTGTCGCAGATTTTTTAAATTATGTTTTATTTATTTTGTAATTAATTGTTATTATTATTTTTGATAAGTTTATTGACTATAATACTAATTTAAAAACAAATAAATTATAATAAATTAATTGTATAAAAACTTGAGACAGCTATAAGGTGACCAAATCCCACAGGTAAGAGCGGTGGAATTTAATAGTTGTCTTTGTGAGTGTTTTATTGGTCTTGAATATTAATAAATACATCACTTTTTCGTCAAAAACTTAGTTGAGTTAAAGTATTACTAGTACAATATCTGCTGTCTGTAAAATAAACAAACGAAAAATTAGTATTGGTTTTGATATAAAGTGCTTTTCCTATATTGCAATATTGGCTGAGGACGATAGGGCACATTACCGCAGAGCCGACTATATGTCTGGCAAATTTCATTAGGGTTTGTCAAATAGTGGGCACCCACCACCCACCAGCACACCGTCCAGGCACATACTATAAATATAAAAAGAAACTCCGGGTCTTTTAATCCGATAAATCTGTCAAAATTTCGAAAACGATTACTTCTGTCATCACTATACTTTACTTAAAGTAAAGTAACAATTATTCAGGCAGGATGATTTAATAACCTTCAAATAGAGAATTATAATTTGTTCATAATAAATATAAATGTACAACATTAAAGAAATTATAACATTTAAAACAAGAAATATAAAACAGAAATATAAAAAAATCAACAAAATAATAGGTTAAATTGAAATTCAACTTACTCTTCTTAAGTAAAAATGTGTACTAATTTTAATGAAAATCTTGATACAGTTTTATTGTCTTTGTATGATTTAAGATATTTTGATTGTAATTTGTTGTTTTTTAAGTAACTCATGACTTTGAATTTCCATTATTCATTTTCTTGCAATGAATTTAGAATGGATTTATTTAGGATGTACTGCTAGCTGGTCACAAGTGATTCAAATTAGCATACTGTGACATACATTAGCGACTGTGACAAATTTAAACTTTCTAAAACTTTTAATTTAAGATTACATTAGTAAAGTATTTATATTATGTGGAGGCATTTTACTCTATCTTCTTCAGTGAGAACATTACTTGTTCAAAATTCTCAGTTGAGCCCCAAACAATATTGTATCATTTAGCAAAAACTTAGTATTCTTTTGAAGAATATAAGTACAATTAAAGAAGTTTTTGAGTTTTTATTGCTAACAACACATAAGAATTGTACATTCAACAAGATTATATAATTTGAAATTACATATCTCTGATATTTTAACGGAACAGTGAAATTGCACTTGGTCAAATTATTCTAAAACTTTCAGTTACTGCAAATTAGTCTGTGTGTGTGTGTTTTGTAAGTGTAGCAGGGAAAGAAAAAGCTCGATATGTCAACAAAAACATGGAAAGAACTATAACCACTAAATGGCATATTTACTTTCCTGCTGTTACTGAGATGAAGTCGATCAAAATTCCACTTTGTTTGGTAAGGGAGGTATCGACTTATATGTTAAAATATTAGGTTTTTTAGTTTGTCTAAAGTCTGTCCACATAATTCCTGTTAAAATTGCCACAATTCTGGCTTTCCAAGAACATTTTATATATTTATAGGATGCGATGTGCACAGAGATTTTCCTTGAAGATGAAAAGTTTAAAATGTTTTACAGTAGTTATAAACAAACTTTCAAAGGACCCATGTTTGCACTGAAAAGGGATATTAAGCAAAAGACAGTAAAATATACATATTGATATTGAATTAAATCCACTTCCTGCATAAAATTGAGAGAGAGAAATTAGCAGAAGAACAATTGTTTAAAAGGATAATTTGTGCCAAAATCATCATTATTGATACAACTAGCGATAACCTGACAAATCCGATACCGTTTATAATTAGGAAAATAAACGTGTATCTCAACTGATTTCTTTTGTTTATAATACTAAATATTTGTGTTCTATCAGTGTATTTCTATTACAATCAAATTCTAATTTAATTCTGAATTTTATTAGAATTGAACTATCAAATAAAAATGAATATAATCGGTCTTTGTAAATAAAAGGTTACATACGAATTTTGTGGTTACACTCATGAATTAATAAAATATATTTTTTAAGGATTACTATTATTAAGTTTTTAATTCATTTATAAAATGAAGCATAAACGAATGAGAAATATTTTGAGAACAACAATTGCTTTTAAAACTCATTTTGGAGTAAATTGTGATAATAAAAGTTTCACAAGGAAAAATTTTTTTTTACACTGCTATTATAATATTTTTTCTAAAATGAGTAAATAACACAGAATACTGATGGCACAAAGTATGCATTAATATAAAACTGTTGGGTAAACTGTGCTTCACGCACAGGTCAATGTCAAAGTCTAAACAAATGGCCAACACCAAATTTATCTTCTTATACCATTCCTGGAGATTAGATATCGTCAGAGAAAAATAATTTCTCATACATGGATCACATATGAGTGTATACAACACAATTTGTATCGACCAAGAACTTTAAACTTTACTCTAAAGTTATTTTTTTTTAAATATTTTAATCTGAACATTTTCCTACCTTTTTCTTTTATATTTTCCACCATTTATAACTTTCAAAGGTTTAGTGCCATTTTAAATCTAAGAGGTCTCTCTAAAGAGTAAATAGGTTACTAATTTGTTTTAATAGTAACGTCTATACTGGGAATGACCCTTAAAATACAAAGTGTATTTTCAATTCAGTCAATTCGCAATGTACGAATATTTGTTTGTTTGGACGTTTCTTTATGGTTATGTTCTCTTTTCCATGTTGAGTATCACAGTAACCACTGGTTACTGTGACCAGTCAATCTCACAAATGGGCATTAACACTTTTATTTATTCCTAGTTTTGTTGCCTGATTTTTTGTTTTCTTCCAATAATTCAAATACTTCTCAAATGTTTGACTTCCCTTCTCCTGTTCAAGATCCAGCTATTGTTGTGTGACGAAATCTTTCAACCTTCATTCACTATCACAGCCTCTTGTTTTATTCAGTATACCTAACGTGAAGATTATATGATGAGCTGCTGCTCTTTTTTTTTATCGTAGACTTCCGCCTCTCATTTCTTGCTCTAATTTTCTTGCAATGTACTTTAAGGCAAACACGAAACATACATTTCTAATTAGCTTGGTCGATCCGGTTCAAGGTTTCAGGGGTATTTTTATTACTTTATTATTTGGATGTATTTTATTACTTTACTATAAGTAAAGTATAGTGATCGTGAAAAAATTCGATCTCGAGATTTTGACGGAATTACATGTTTTGAGGTCCCAGAAGTCGTTTTATGACGTTTTTACGATGATGTCTGTGTGTGTGTGTAGGTGGGTGGGTGGGTGGGTGGGTGCGTGTGTTAGCATTGCTTGTTACCACGCTACGGTCCAGAATCTTTGATGGATCAAGTTGATATTTTACACAAAAATGGGCCTCATAAAGACGAAGATCCCTATTGTTTGGGAAGAATTATGCATGATGGGAAAGTCACTTTTTTTGCCAAAAACCGTTTTTTTTAAAACATTTATTTCTCCTAAACTGATAACCCTAGAGTTTGGAAATTTTGACATTATCTTTGAGGTTTCAAATGCAACAAACGAAAAATATATTCAGAATTTTAAAACAACCGGAAATATTTTTTTTTTACTAAAAAGTAAAAATTTTGACTTATAATTCAATCTCAAACCTTGTGAGAGCGATACAAGCCATACTGTTTGACGGACAAGAATGAAACTATGCCTATAAATAGAACATTATATGGAGAATGAGTTGAGATATTTTTTTCTAAAATTACATTCGCTAAAGAGGCGTTACAGTACGAATTGTGTTTTCAGAAAATGTTTTTTTGACGCTAAACGGCTCATTAAAAAATAATGAAAATTTGACCAAAAATGGAACAAAAAATTAGCAATTCATAAAAAAAAAATCATGAAGTTTCAATTACGGGAAAGAGCAATAATGATATAAAAACTCTTTGTTTATCCTGGACTAAGAGATCACCTGCTATACTTGTCGAATTTTTTGTATTTTTTTACATTGTTTACATTGACTTAGAAATTTTTTGAGCGAATCCACTGAGATAAAATTGATGTTTCTAATGGAAAAATGAAAATATATTATTGACTTATAAGAGATGTAAGAGGAATAATATTGTGCAGGTAAATGATAACACTCAATAAAAAAAAATTCGTATATATGTTATTTGACAAAGGGGAAGGAAAATGATCTTATTAAATACTAAGAAGCCATAAAATTCCCAGTATAATAATTCTGTTAAAAACCAAAAATGTAAAAGATAATTCAAAATATAAATCTTTCGTTTAGAGATTAATAACTGTAATTATCGTACATCTTTAATTAACAAATCACCTTAAAACAACATTTTCTTCGCTGTTTAAGATGTTTTTTAGAGAAAAAAAGGGTATTTTACTGTTTCAAATTTTAAAATTTTACATTAATATTCAATGTAGAAGGATGTCAAGTAAACGATGTAAGAAATCTACTGGCTATTTGAACAATAGCCATGTTCTCTTGTAGGATAATATTTCGTTTCAAGAAATGTTCACATTAGTTTTTCAAAAATGTTATTACTGCTGTAGTTATGCTAATGAAATTATTTGCAAATAATAAGTTATTTGTGATGTACAAAAATAAGCTTATAAATTGATATGTCCTTCAATCACTATCTGTACTACCTCACGAATGCAATGCTAATAATTATATCCCATTTAGATATTTATGTTATGCTTAAATAATACGTTATGTTTATATACTCAAGAAATTTGACATTGAGTTACTTATAGTAAAGTAGAGTGTAGGCCACTCCAGATTTTTTTTATTTCAATATTCTGGTTTTTTATTTTAAGACTAATATATCACCAGCGGCTATACCCGCGTTGATTTTGGTCAATGTTCGTCGAAATTCTAAAACTATAAATTAACAAAAAAAAAATAGATTTAAATCATATCTCTGATAATCATTATTGTTAAAAATAAATTAGTGTAAAATTATAAGAAATATACATGAATAAGATGAATATTTAGGTTACTATAATATTATAAGAGGGTTAAGAGATTATTATATTGTTTTTTTTTTCCTCTTTCCTGAAAAAC
The DNA here is from genome assembly GCA_026182355.1 of Hermatobates lingyangjiaoensis. NCBI lineage: Eukaryota > Metazoa > Arthropoda > Insecta > Hemiptera > Hermatobatidae > Hermatobates > Hermatobates lingyangjiaoensis. Next base: position 1,329,238 of record JAPFBL010000035.1, on the reverse strand, counting down.
GAACTAATTTTTTTTGGTATATGAACAAAAAAAGATATTGTTTTCTGTTTTGATGTTTAAAGACGAGATTTAGCATGAATGAGCTGATTTTAATATTATGCCGATATATATTTTATCAAGTTATTCCAATTGTCATCCTTAAAAGTAAATATACCAGTATATTATGGTAAAATTTCTTTGTATACAGAGTTTTTTTTTTATTGCAAAATATATTTAGATGGTGTGTTATATTTGCTGGCGATGGGCTGATTATACAATGATGAGAATAAGGTTGTCATCATGAGATATGGATTACAGAAATATGACCGCTTTTAGCTTAGAATCAATGCAGGCTAATTTCCTGTAATATGCAAACTAATTAGGCACGTCTAATTATAAATCTGTCTACAGCGCATTTAGCGAGTTGCTAGATGAGGTAGATAATAAGATAACGTGTATTATTATTATTCCTGAAGTAAAGTGATAATGGTTTTTTAGTGAAGAAAAGGGGTGTTTTAGTTGGCATTCTGGTTTAACTGGGAGCCCAGCACTACGTGCGTAAATGCATTTACCCATTTTCACCTCTGCTCAAGAAAAAAAAAATTATTACTACTATTACTAGACATGACGGAATAGTCACTCACTCTATTTCGATTTATGTAGTAGGTTAATGCTACTATTATGCTTTCAGGTTCCTAGGTAATAAATTACCTTGTGAATGTAACATAAATGGCTAATCTGTACAGTAATATTAGATTAATCAATATATATGTATTAATTCTGTTTAATATTTACTGCACTGTTAATATATTGATCGCTGTGAAATATTTACTAATATTACATGAGGACATTAAAAACAAACTATTATATTAATAAATGGCTGAATGGTAGATAGGATGTCAAGTCGGTTGATAAAGTTTCGAGATAATAGGCGGGGGTGTTGAGCGAGGCGGAGGGCGACCTGTTGCGGAGGCCTAGTCGATATAGCGCTTGATGGTGGGCAAGCCGTTACTCCTGGCAACCTGCCACCGCCTCCTCCAGCCCTGCCGCCTTCCCAATGTCCTGCTTCAGGACCACTGCAGGCCTCACCACCAACAAACAATCCAACACTACGTAAATACTATCACATTGTATTTTACACTTCCTTGCCCTAAGGCTCAAGTCAATCACATTTCTTACAAAGTTCTGCCTCTTTTAAATCATTATAAAGTCATATTTTATTTCGAAGGGGATATCTAATTTTAATACATTTTAAATTACAACATAGATAATATCAATCCATGTATTAGTATTGTGTTATATTTGATCATTCAAAATCCTGGGGCTATGGGTAATCACAATTTAAAGCAAGAAAAAGATGCTCAGACGGATGTCTTTGAAAATGAAAATAAATTGAATAAAATGAAATAATTCTCAGAATACCTGAGATAGCACATCTAAAACATTTTTAAAAACTTTTAAACAGTGGCGTAGCAACTATTTTTGACACCCGGGGTGGTGTCAGATTTGCCGTCACCCCCCCCCCCCCCCTGGTTGTCGATAATCCCTTAACATTCAAAACTCAAAAACGTCCTGAAAATATTTATTGTCATGGAATTACAATCAAGGATCTAATTTTAAACTACTGTCATTAGTCCCGGACTTAGTTGTTATTACAGCACTCATATTCATAAACAGTCATCATAAAAAAACAACGATTTTAAAAAAAACGTATAATTCAAATCATAAAAAATTTAAATTAATTCAGATCATTATGTAACAGTCAGTTGGAACCCTGGGAAAGATCAACTATATGGTTGTTTAGAATTTATTTTTATAGTTAAAAAATGTTATGGTTCTTACATAACTTATCAACTATTTAAAATAACTTCGAATTTCTTCTTAAGTTCATCCATTAGTCTAAGAAAAGTTTTCAGTTTTTATAGGTATATTCCCTTTTATTTAATAGAAAACTATAAACAAAAATCGTTTCTGTTTATTACTTTTATAGCTTACCAATTTTAGACTGAATGTGTACACACATTTCAACAGTAAGCGGTTTAGAGTGAAAAAAAACATATTCTTAAATTCATAAAATGTACCATAACGTCCACTACGTTCATGTAGTTTCAATAAAAAATAATTCTGCTCATTACCTTAACACATACTATTTTTTGGTATAATTTCGTCGTAATTCGTCAGGCAGTGTGACTTGCATAGTGCCAACAAACTTTTGGACACTCACCTACCTCCGCACCGTACAAAACACACATCACACACACACACACACTTGGTCGAAAAAATGTCAAAAATAGACTTTAGGAACCTAAAAACACGTAAATTGTAAAAATTTTGGAATGAGATTTTTTTATGATCACTATACTTTACTTATAGTAAAACCTAAACCTTTTTGGCAGAGTAAAAACCTGAAATTTTAAGTATTTATGAGGTAACACTTTATTTATTTTATAGTTGTTAAGAAAAATTTTTGATTTTTATTGAATTAGAAAGGCATAAATAAAAGGTGACTAAAATTTTTGAGAAATATAATAATCAATTAAACGAATAACTGATTTAAATAGAATGGTCTATTGAAGTTAATGTATATTTTTCTATAGACTTATGGAATATTCGCCGATGCCATATATAAAGTTATATAAAATTCACTGTAACTTGCGATCGAAACCAGATATATTTCAAACAAAGAAACACTCTTCAAACGGAATATTTCAGCTCAATGAACTGTTACGGCTCTTTCATTTGAATTGAAGTATGTTTTCAATGTTTTCATTTTGAGATTGTAAATAATATTTATAGGGCTCAGGCAGTCGCACACATAACTAGAACTTAAGCAATATTTTTCTAAAAATAAATTCGGTCGTTCATCAATGCAAAGTCTGTTGCACTTAAATTACTTTTCAAAGAAAAGTCAGAGGACAAAATTAAATAAATTCAAGTATGTTGTAACCAGTTTAGGTGAACTATTTAAATGACTGAATGGGTTTATAGAAAAATAACATACTCTCCTCGAATTCCTATTAATACGTATAATGTTTTCTTAATTATAACAGTGAAAATACTTGTTGAAAGAAGTCCAAAACAAAAACTTGTCTAAATCAATTTCGTTTATAATGAAATTCTAATAAGTGTTTAATCATAGTTACTGGAGACATCCATTTTATAAAATAATTTTGATTTCCCTATTTAAGTACTGAAAAAAGAGTTTTTCGGATTTTCCCTCCCCAGTAACGTGGTTCATACAAGTAATGTGTCTGGGCGCCGAATCATCTAGTAGTAGCATTTTTGCACTTTGAATAGAACGTGTAATGCTTACAATTGTGGAAATAGAATTTAAAGAAAAGGAGTAATACGGTATTTCCAGTTGGTTAAAATAATTCACTCTTTTCCGTTGTTATTCATGTGTTCTGTATTTTCATATACATGTTACCATAAAGTTACTACTCCGAGTTTTGCTGAAACACCGGCTAACTGTAACAGATAAGCTTTCTAAAGCTCCCTGTGTGAGCGATATATCTGAGGTAAAGCTGTGAAGGAATGAACTGCATTGTGAATTGTGGCCAGTATTGTATGCTTACCTGTGCTAGTAGACAGACAGCCCCAGATTATCTTGTATTTACTGCTTGCTCCTAAATTACAATGATATGTCGCATCGTCAGCTGAGCATTTGTTCTCTCCTCTTCTCTCAGCATTTTTTTTTAAGTTGTGTTTATAATTAACAAAAATTCCTCTGTCCTTTGTCTGCACTAAACAATGTCATATATATATATATATATAATATAATGTTGATAATAGTATCGACCGTGAAATAGAAACAAAATAAAAATATTTATCAGTTCTTTAGGTTCAAATTAAACTCTCATTGCCAACGTTTCAGTTTTTATTGAAAACCTTTTAAATTTATAGGTTGGCAATTAGAGCAGAACGTTGGCAATTAGAGTTTAATTTGAACCTGAAGTACTGACCGAGTCCTGATCAACTTTTATTTTGTGTATATATATATATATACATTATAGAAAACGACACCAAACTTAGCTGACACCTGTTTTCTCAATTGAAAATTCTCAATTGAGAAGCTGAAATAAGCCTGATAGACTAGGCTATTGCTCCTAATACTCCTCCGTCTAATTTGAATACTCCATTACTATTGTTTTTGGTATGTATATATATGTTTATAACAGATATGGTATATAATATTTCTTAACGACATATATTGTTATAATAGTGATCATTTCAGTTGACCAAATCGCAGGGTATCTAATAATATAGCCTGCTCAATGATTATTTAAATGGATGTAACATATTGGTCGTAGAAAGGTAGTATAGTTGGATAAAATTTATGCTTTGTTAATGTAAGAAATCTAGTAAGGTTTTGAGAAGGGATTAAGGTAAGAAAAGGTGTTATGAGAAACGAAAGGAAGGAGAAAGCTCGGTATGACAAGTCAGAGTAAACAAATGAGTTCAAGAAGAAATAAATTAAAGTTATCTGCTAGCTGTCAACTCGTGTAGACAATTCTATTCTTCCTCTTAACCTGAGTTTAACTTGAAAAAACCGTTACTAATGTTTGCTGGATTTGATCTATTAAATCTGATTAAAGAACGCGTAGTAATATTTTTTAACGACATCAATCTTAAATAAGTGATCAATTTAGCTTCCCTCCAATTTATACCACAATTTTCATTATTTATATATAATAATAAGACGTGACTTTGTTAATCGTGGTATAAGGAATATTAATGCTGTTATCCTACTCCCTTCTGTTTTCCTAAATTATTTTGCAAATATTTTCAATGATATGATTTGATATGCAAAAAGTATAACATTTTTAAGACTACTAAAGGGATTATTTTGGCATGGTGTAAATTTTCAGAGTATGAGACAAGACATGGTTTCATGTGCTCTTAAGATAGAGACTCTACAACGTTCTTTTATGCATTAAACTTACTTGATTAAGGTGACAAAGGCTTCGGGTATGCTTGAAAACCGTTAACTGAAATAGAGAAGGCCAGAACCACTAATTTAGAGGAAATTCCTCTAAATTAGTGGTTCTGGCCTTCTCTATTTCAGTTACTTGATTAAGTAATTGAAAATACTTGCAGATGTGTATGGTTATTTGTAACTGTTAGTTTGCTATGATATATGGTCTCAGCATAAGCTTGAATCAATATATTTTAAACAAAATTGTTTGTCTCTGAGTCATTGGTTTTTTCGTTCAGTATAATGTACAGAAATGGTGAAGACATTACTTTGAGATTTCCGATGGATGGTTGGAGAGCCTTTGACTCCATTGATTAGGTCTGTATCTATCAATCTATCTATCAACAATCTCCCTAACACTGTACACAGCCGCATCATATAACAAATGGTAGTTACACTGACAATATATATTTTTCACTTTAGTAAACGACCCTGCTAAAGCCCTGCTGTTTCTCGGTAATATTAAAACTTGGAAAATGATCTTCATCGGACTTAATGTCAAAAATGGTACTAATTTTAACCCACTGCTCTTCTGATATTCTCAAATACTTAGAATGTTGTGTTAAGAATTATAACGCTATAAATTTACATAATAAACATTTCACGAGTTTAGAATATTACAAAAGGATGAAAGAACGGACAACTATGAACTTCACACAACTTTAATTCCTCGAAATTAATACTGCTAGAACTATTCTCTGATTTTGTATACTTCCACCACTGGCTTGGTAATAGACTTGAGTAGTAGTCGTATTAGTATTTATTAAGTAAATAAATTGAGTGTCAGTGACCTTTCTGATATGTTTATTTACAGTAAAATTGAGTGTTGACCAATACATTTCGTTATCATGTGTAATAATATTTAATAATTAATTATTTAATGGCTATTTGACAATTTTCTTTAATTTTTTAAGAATAAGCAATAATAATAAGTATGTTTGCATTTTATAAGAAATGAGTTTTGTACACAAGTTGTTGGAATGTGGACGGGATGTGACGTCGTGGGTGGAACTGACTTGGGGAGTCGCGAAATAGTTAGCCAGGCTCCCACGCAGTCATTACCTTCATTATACCATCCACTCCGTCTTTGTCACCTCTGTGTATTTCATTTCACTTTCCTTACTCATAAAAAATCTTGTAAACATATATTGTGTGTATGCATATATGGAAATATTTGTTTTCTGCTACGTATTTGGAGTTATTTCATATTTTGTGATAATTCTGATTAAATCACTGTTGCCATATACGATTATATATATAATTTAAGATAGAAATCAAACAAGTGAAGAACAGAAAAGAAGTGCAATTGAGAAAGATGTTTCAGTTGCTCCTCCTCAGTACAAATCTTTCACTAAATATAAACAATTATTCGAGAATTCCCTAAATGACAAAAATAATTAAAAATTAAAAAAAAAAGAAAAAGTAACAATCTGTACTAAAGAATAAAAAAAAAATAGGGATAAAATATATATATATGCAAAGTAATATAGATACAAATCATGTAATAAAAAAAATATGTGTATAATTGAGAGAAAAGAAGAAATGAAAATAATAAAATAGTAACAACAATTATGAAAATAGATATAATAAATCTAAGAAAATATATGCATAAAATATAATACATAAAAATAAATAACTAAAATATAATAATTAAAAATTGCGTAAAATAAACAAAATAAATAACAAATACAATTACATTTAATTTATAAATAGTGGGTCACACAAATAAAATAAAGGAGTAAAAAATAAGAATTCCAAAAATTAACGGTTAGGATCGAAACAATGTGAAAAACGGCTCCAATGAGACAAATAAGCGCCTTCTCTGAAGCTTTTAGAGCTGATATGATGTTTAGATCAGGGAATTGATTGAGAACTTGGACACAGAAGCAGTCATTAAATCCAAGTCAATGGGAATTCGCATGATTCGCAAATAACTGCATTGACCAACAGAAACCCTGCGACAATTAACACAGGGTTTAATGCAGGCCAGACCAATGTAAAATGTATCACTTGAAACAGTCTTAACGGTATATATGCAGTGGGGGAAACGCAGGAGATACGTGGAGAACAATCGTAGGTATTATTGCTCAACGAGGAAGTGAAGAGGAATTGAGTTAATAATTGGACAGGACAACCACAACACCCACATTGTGCTGCCCCTTTGTCAGCAAAAGGATTCAAGGGAGAATGGTGAGAAATATTACTCTTCTGGTTGGGTGGCTTATGATAGGAATAGCTTACGCACAATAAGTTTACGCTCAATTATAGACTCAAATCTTGGGCTTAACCGTCACGAGGGGAAGAGAAAGGAGAATACACAGTGCTCCGGCAGAACGACTGTGGACAACCGTCGATGCAGTTACAAACGCATTCGATCAAGGAGAAAGTACATGTGAAAAGTATAAGACTTGAGGTGCGAAGGGAGATATAAGAATAATAAACATAGAATAAATACATATGTATACGTACATTTACACAGATGAGACATATATAACGAACTGAGTCACGACTAGTTGCTATCCATACTGTATTATACTTAAGTATAGGAAGTTTATCATTTGTAGGCCAAACTAGAGGATCCAATGCTCTGTCAAATGGATAACGAAGTTATTTCTTTTTGTTTGAATCTTTCTCTTCTGTGGTAGGAAGGAAGTAATTGCTAAGCGTGAACTAGGCAATAGTAGTCTGCAGCTGATGGTTTTTCCAGACTTTTCCATGACTAATCGTTTATCTTTGGATCACGCTATTCCATTTGGAATAGAACCACACCTTAAATTATAAGAATAGCAACTATTTTAATTAAATATTTCATATGCTGATTTAAATGGTCTGTGATGTCACTACATTTAACTATTCAGCTATTTCCGTTTGTAAACATGAAATCTAACTATGATACCTATTTTTTAAAGATTGCTAACAACACATCCTTGTTAGCAATAAACCATTCCTGCATATAACGTGATGAAGGCTGTTACTCAATGTAAGTAAGGTCTCACTGGATTGTGCATCAGATCGCTGTGAGTCAGGTGCGGTGAGTAGGTAACTCATCCGCAGAGCAGGTGGTTTCCGGGCACCTGCACTTCGAAGACTAACCGTTTTTCTCGTTTGACTCCCTCTGTAAGGTTCTTCAGATCATCATATTTTGTGAGTTTTTACTCCTTCTAATCAATATTAAAAAAATGAGTTTTTCTTGTAATCTATCAAGATCATTGATGTTGAAAGCACAGTGCACCACCCAAAACAATCTCCAAAATAAATGTGCACGTTTTATATTTAACATAAAAAAGTAGATATTTGCGTAATTTAAGACTGAAAATCACAGGGTAATTCATTAAACTTCTGATAAAAAATGAAGATTAACACAAAAGTCGTTACACAAGTGAACTTGATGGCACAACGCTGCTGTGTCGAATCCGTTATCAAAAATCCTTATCAGTGATAAAACTCACTAATTTATAAGACTACACACCCCAAAAGGACTGTAAAAGATTGAAACGGAAACTGATACCTCATCGAAAAAAAATACAACAAAAAGATAGTGAACCAGTGTTAGACAAGGGTCGAATGGGAACATAAAATCTAGGCACACCAGCATTACTCGACTAAAATTAGTCACTACTTTCGACATAAATGCGCATTCGAGCATCACGGTCCTCTGCGAGACGCCAAGTCACCCATAAATACAACTCTAATTAGTTATTCTTTACTACGTAGAAATGCCCTCGAAGGTCTTGCCTTTATAACCTAATTAGTCCTCATATAAAGTAAAATTTGATAGCTTCTTTTTCTTAAAAGACTATAATTAAACTCTCTTTTGTTTACTTTCAGATGGGGTTGGAAGAATAAAAGTAGGTAGCCTCCGGCTAGGAACTGGTTAAGTGTACAACGTTATTTATAACAGGGCTCTTCTCATAGGCTACTTTCAACTACCCTGACCACTCCTGACTTAACAGTATATTGTCTATCCTAATAAATTATGTTCCTTTAATGTTGATTATCATCCAGTTCAAGGTTTATAATATCTTAATGAATATTGGAAAAAATTGTAAATCACAAAGTTTAGAAGCAATTCCTTAAAGAGATAGGGTTATAGATCTTGGTTATTTATGAGGTCGTTCTTACGATTACAGTGTTCCAACTTTTGAAGTCACTTAAAAATGTTAAGCAAGTTTGTGAACATTGACTGTGTTTTATTAGTATTCGATTCTAATTATCACAGTTTATATCAAAATATATATCAATTTGAATTTATGCCTTTTTTAAGCTACTCAAGGAATACATTTGAAATAAAAAATGTCTTGCCATTCCGAAATATATGTATAAAGACTCTATATATCATTGGATACCCATCGCATAGCTAACTGCTTTGTAATATGCCTAGTCAATAAAGCAGGGATCAAACTCATATTTTGTGTGTTTTCCCCGTTCATAAATACTGTTAGGGTGGAGTTAGAGACCCGTAATGGTTTCAAGCACCAAACATGTTATTCCGAAACGTATTTCTTTCTGGGCTTTTAATTTATCATACAGTATAGCATTTCACTCTCAATTTACTCAAGACTGTTATGCTTCGGTTGTATTTAAGCATTTCGATAATATTATTCAGGTTATATTATTAAACTAGCTGTAACCGACATTGTAATATACCCGATAACTATCAGAATAAAATTCTTAGAAATAGTTATATATAGCAGCTTATAGCGGGTCTACAATCTTTTCAATACATAACCATCTACTACCCATCCTCACATACCTTATCGAAAAGTCTTCAGAAATGTCCTTTTGACCTCAAATTATCTCTCAAAATAATGAATTTTTTTGTCATTATTCTATATTTTACTTATAGTTAAGTAGAAATATTAAAAAAAATCAATTCACCTTTGACCTTTAATCAAACTAAAAGAAATTATACATTAGTAATTGACGTAGAGGCAAGGGTAAACATACTTACTATAAACCAAAAAACATCTTCAGTTACTGACAGTTGAATGGGTGAATACAAACAATAGGAAAGTTTTAAATCGAATTAAAAAGAGGTCTAATTCTACTCATAGCTGTTTTAAGAGTGCAGGCAGATGTCATGAAATATCCTTTGTTCTCTTAAGAACATTCAATCACTGTATCTTACTTTTAGACAATGCTAACATTTTCTTTACAGAGGACAAACATACGCACTGATATTGATAAATATCATAAAATCTAATTGTAAACTTTTTGTAAAATTAAATTCAGTAGTCTTACTGTAAACATAAAATTCACTATCAGTAAAAAAAAAGTGATATCCTTCAGTAATGTTGACCTTTGTAAGGACTTGCAAGGTAAAGAACAGATAGAATACCTTGGGGTGTCAAGAAAAAAAATGATGAAATTGTTGGCTGCAGATGTAGAAAGAAGTTTCCAATGAGAGCTATATAGCAACTTTATTTTTTGTAGCTCACTGACTCAGGAGGTAATATTCAGATTGCTATAAAGATTGAATTCTTTGAAAGTTGAGAGTGGCAATATGAAAAGGCAATACTGATGCGGAAAGGAATGAAGTAAAACATGATGAAATATTCTTCTCTATATACATAAAGGTAATATGAACTCATAGACTGACTCACTAACGAAAAGCAAAAACTTATTAAGTTTCCGGTAGAAATATATTTCTGCCAGCTTTATATTGCGCCTTGTCCCTCTTTATTTACGAGTAAAAACAAAGAATAATCTCAAACGTATTTATAATGTTATCAAATAAAACAGATGTTCCATCACAAAAAAAAAGTTAAATTGAATAATTTTAAGATGGCAATATTCTTTATTGGATATGTAGAAAGTGAAACTCATTCATAAATTTTACAGTAATTAAAAAACAGACATAAACGAAGAACTTGAGTACTACATCCCACTGCAACTTTCAAACACAACACACACACACACACACAATATAATATAATTATATATATATTATATATATATATATATATATATATATATATATAAAGATTTCACATAAACACGTGAAATAACAATCAATGATCAAACCACAATAAGAAAATGGGAAAACAAGACTAATGGGATCTTTCAACTTTCCAGTTCGGTTTTTGACTCGGACGAAGACCGCTTGTTACGGTTGAAAGATCTTAGTCTTGTTTTCCCATTTTCTTATTGTGGTTTGATCATTTATATATATATATATAAAGATTTCACATAAACACTGAAATAACAATCAATGATCAAACCACAATATGATATGGGAAAACAATACTAAGATCTTTCAACTTTCAACTAAGTATCATAATCTCATTGATTGTTATTTCACGTGTTTATGTGAAATCTTGTGTATATGTCAATGATCAAACCACAATATGAAATGGGAAAACTCAAGGAAAGCTTTCAACCGTAACAAGCGGTCATCGTCAGAGTGAAAAACCCAACTGGACTTGAGTTTTTTACTCTAACGAAGACCGCTTGTTACGGTTGAAAGCTTTCCTTGAGTTTTCCCATTTCATATTGTGGTTTGATCATTGACATATACACAAGATTTCACATAAACACGTGAAATAACAATCAATGAGATTATGATACTTTCGTGACGAGGGTAATAGCCTCTTCTAAGAGGATTGACAGCTAGCGGATAGAAAGAGAAAGCACATCCCTCTTTGGACATTTGTGCTTTCCTGCACTTAACACCCTTTTAAAATACCAATCTTCCCTCCCACTCTTCTCAACCCCTCACCAGGTATTTCTGCATCTAGTGTTTCAGTTAGGTTTTAGACTCTGACGAAGACAGCTTCTTACGATTAAAATATCTTAGTCTTTGTTTTCCTGTTTCATATTGTGGTTTAATCATATATATATAAACACTATTTTATGAATTCCTAAGTCACATCATGTTGAATATTTATATTTTTGGATTACTTAGGTTCCCCAACTGTAAGAAAGGTGATAACGCCGCTAGCATCCAAGTTAAAAACAATTGCAAAGCTCTATCAAGAAAATAAAAGTAGTTCCCTTGTGGCCTGACCGATATTACTAAACCCCTGGGCCACCACGGTGTGGCAAAGAGCTTCAGGAATGGTATAATACGATTGGGTATTAGGGAGTAATTACGGGAGAAGAGGGTTTGGGTAGGTCGAATAAATAACAGTTGGACACTAATTACGGAGGTGCCCTGCATATTTACCCACTTACAGATTGTCTATTATTTATCAAAATAAAGAAGCATTCTACTGGAGAGAGAGGATCCAACGTATTGCGCATTCCTAAGCCCCTTGTGACTTGAAATAACTTCCTCAATCTGTTCTCTCTTATATTTTTTAAAAGATCTTGAAAGGAAAGAAACTGTCTTAGAAGAAAGGTGTTGGTTGATCATTTCTGGAATGGGAATGATAAATGTTAAGTGGAACATTTAAGAAAGTTGTCTATGCCTATAGATAAAAATGTTTTCAGGAAGCGAACAGTATTGTAGGTAATTAATGACTTGAATATTTTCCAGATTGTATTAATTTGTTATTATTTGGTGTGTAATTAATTTTGTCAAAACCGAAAAAAAACTGAAAAATAAATTTATTGAAGGTAGTTTATGCCATCAAAAGTAAAATCATTGGCAAGAAAGAGAAACTTCTTAAATGTCACTTATAGATGTTTCTGTGTCAGTAGATGGCTAACCTCAGAATTCGTGGAAAGCATGACTGAGGACGATAAAATTGATCATATGTTCTAGGACACTCTAGGAGAACGGAATCAAAGCGACTGCTCGTGCAACACCTTCAGGCAGTATTTTTGTTATTGACCTCTCCCTTGATAACTGAGAGAGTGTCTGAATGTAGTAACTACCAGAGATGATCGTCGTTCAAAGGAAATATGGGGAGGATTTAATCATATCATTGAGATGATAAAAGGGTTGATAGAGTAAAGGAAATGAATATTTACAGCATTGAGTTCAAGGAAAGGATGAGTACATGGGAGTTAGTAGAAAAGCAGCATAGAATACGGATAGGAGGTAAAATATATTGTTAGTTATGGATGATAGACTTTTTTCAGACTTTATCGAATCGAATCTAACAGAACTATAAAGCTTGACGGACCATAATGGCTTTATGGATTTATTGAATTTTTTTTTTGGGTCTGTAGAATACACGGAGCAGACCATGGCTAAATTACTTCAGATATAGCTCAGGCTCTACAGACCGTATTCGCATCATTTGTGCGCTCCCTTATTGATTTGTTCAGTCAGCCGCAAGTTGAACGAAGGTTATAAAGATCATGGTAGACACAAACTATGGGAAATTTCTTTACTCATATTTGAAAATTGTAGAGTAAGTCTCTACATAGGCAAGTTATTTTGTTAATTTCCTGAAGTAAGGATTTTCTTCAGGGCTAGAAACGATCATAATATGGTAGCAACTTATTTAATAACATAGCTATAAATTTAAATATGGACAACTAAGCAGAAATAGTTTATTATAATGGAAAAGTATTTCCCCCGCAGAAAGGGAAAGAACTGTAGTAAGTGGTGTTTTAAACATCAACTTGTTTACAAAGAGGTTGTGGAGATGAGCAGTCATGTTTACAATTCGTAGAACTAAGCCATCAAAATGGTTTTACACTACAATTAGAACTGAAAACAAAGGAATCGTCAATCTTAATCAACAAATTAGCTTACTTGGATGATAGTAAGAAATTTAATGAATAATATTAATCAAAGTGTTATATCTATTTCTTTTCAGTTTTAAATTCTATTAAAATCTATTTTCATAGTCTAGGTCTGTGAATTCATTTAAACTCGTTAAAGTTTAATATCGTAACTTCTCATAGCCCACTCCCATTCCTGCCCACCATTTACAAGCAGACATGTTTTTTTAGATTACATTTTTTTTCATTATTTAACAAATTATGATTTTTATTGTAGAGAAATCTGAAGAACAGCACAACGCATTCAAAATTAACAAAAAAAAAAACTTTTCATTATGTTGAGACTTTTGTCAATAATTTCCAAATTTAAATAAATATGTTACGCATACATTGAGGATACACTGATCTTTATAGTAGTCCTTCAACGTGTGCCCTAAACAGTGGATTAGAAAGTACACGAATGACAGAGATGGGGCTGTGGAGGCGAAGTCTTTCTCAGCCGAGTTTGCATTGCAGCATGAATTCCTACTTACCAGAAAACTCATTACATATAAACATAAAACCATGACAGTCAATCAAGCTCTATAGTTCTGTTCTGTTTAGTTTTGGAGGACCTGGATACCGTCTGAGACCACGCAATCAAAAAATGCTATCATTTTCATGAAAGTATTCGTAAAATCTAACGTGTATTTTATATGATGCCTTTTAAGACCAATTTATTACCATAGTCATTTTTTTTTAATTCAGTATCATAATAAAGGGACAAAAATGACTATTATATATTACGGTTAATTTATTAAGGCTTTTCGCATTTATTTTCTTTTCTTTTATTTTAAATTATTATTTTACAACTTTACTTTTAACTTATAAATTTGTTCTAATAATCTTTATTAATATTATTTAAGTATTTAATATTATATTCCCGGATTATCTTTAGTTTCAGTTATTTTCTTCTTGATATTCTTCATTATTATTATTATTTTTTAAGTTTTTAATCTTTATATTTACTCATTTTCTTCAGTTTCATTTATTATTTCTCAGCTCTTTACTTATTCCTAGTTTATTTTTCTTACTTGACTTGATCCGGGCAAGCATGTGACACACTGTTGGTCTCCAACCATCGCTTCGCAAGTGTTTTGGTGTCCCTATCTCTACTCTCCTACTGACGGTTTAACCAAAAAATTAGAAACTGTAAGTGTGTTCCTCTGTATCTATAATCTACTGTGAAACGTTTTTTGACGTTTGTTGATAATATATATGTATATAAAAATTTCACATAACACGTGAAACAACAATCAATGCTGAAACCACAATATGAAATGGGAAAACAAGACCAAGATCTTTCGAAAGTAACAGTTGGGTTTTTGACTCTGACGATGACCGCTTGTTACGGTTACGTTAAAGATCTTGGTCTTGTTTTCCCATTTCATATTTTGTTTTGAACATATATATATATTATATATATACTTGTCTTCTTATCAGAATTTGGTCAGAGTTAATTATTTGAAATCACCTTTCTGCCAATGATTCGTTGGCAAAAATTCATAAAAAATGAAAATAAGAAATAAATAATAAAAATTGAATTTTTATGTTGAATGTGATATAGAATGTCCATTGTTTTTGTGTTCTAGCCCTAAGGGTGTCTTAAAATAATTAACCTTGACAAAATCCTAGAAGAAGAAAAGTATTTATATGTAATTGTGGTCAAGAAAACAATAACTTTATATATATAACAATTAAAAGAAACGGTCCAGCGGACTTTTTTAAATAAAATAAATTCAAAACGAAGGAAACACACAGAAAGACACAGACATAACTCACATCGATATTTCGACCATCGTCGTCAAAGAGGAAAGTCCTGCGGGACTCTTCGCTCTTCACACCTTCTGATGACGACGATGGTCAAAATATCGATGTGAGTTATGTCTGTGTCTTTCTGTGTGAATTATATATATATATATATATATATATATATATTTATTTATTTATTTACTCTTCTTACCAGCAACACCTAAGATATGTATATGAGACAAAATGTCGTAGGAAGAATCAGAATGAAGAAAAATAAGCTCTGACACCTCCTAGAATATATATATATAACAAGATTTGACATACACACGTGCTCTTTCAATCACATCAAGCGGTTTTCGTCAAAAT
This sequence comes from Hermatobates lingyangjiaoensis, assembly GCA_026182355.1. NCBI lineage: Eukaryota > Metazoa > Arthropoda > Insecta > Hemiptera > Hermatobatidae > Hermatobates > Hermatobates lingyangjiaoensis. The sequence goes on along the minus strand of JAPFBL010000035.1, from coordinate 1,313,511 downwards.
GAAAAGGAAAACTGTTGGGTTTTCGACTCTGACGAAGACCGCTTGTTATGGTTGAAAGATCTTAGTCTTTTTTTTACCATTTGATATTGTGGTTTGATAATATGGTATATATATATACTCATCTCCCACATCTCTCATGAGATACTCGATAAAGTTTAAACTTTTACTCAGATGACTGCTGAGATACTTTGCCACTGAATGCAGCTATGCCTGCTTTACCTCTTCATGGATGACAGTCACTCTCCACCTTCAGCAGTTATTATGTCTCCTGAATTCAGTATAAATTCAACTTTCTACTGAACTGAGCGTCATCAGTGTAAATCTTTAAAGCTGACCCTTTGGAAGAGAAGAAACCTTTGTCTTGTTAACTACTTCATCAAGACCTATAAAAGACTGTCACACTTATGCTTGGTACTTACTCTACAATTAAAGTTTAAAAACTATTAAAAACTACTCGTAATTTAATAATATGTTTGTTGTTACTAAAGTTTTTGAGTGAGAATATAAAAAAAGATATTGCGTTTATTTAAGAAGTAGGAGAGAGGTTGGCTTATTAGAGCTTTACAGAGTTCGCTAATCCAGAACCAATATCGTCTTAATCCAACATTATTGCCTTCTATTTTCAGATAATTTCATCTTGTGATAAATCCTCTTTTCTTATACACACCTTATAACATTTTAGTAACCTAGTTAAAATTTGTTGGAAGAAACTTTTACAAAATAAATGAATAAATTAAAACATAATAGACCTTAAGAACAGGGAACCTTTAGGATTAAATTTTAATGGTGAATCCATATTTGGTTTTTAATTTTTTTGATATTAATTTTAACTTAGAGATGCATTGAGATCTCTAAAGCCAACTTCGTTTAATAATTACATTAATTTTTTTTCAAAGTGTTGTTGTATCTGATAAAATAATAACTTTTTGTTTGGTGAAAAATTAACTTTCTTCTATATTTATTAATAAAAGTTTGTTTATATATATATATATATATATATATATATATATATATATATATGTGTGTGTGTGTGTGTGTGTGTGTGTGTGTGTGTTTATTGACGGGTATGCATCTAATAGTGTCAAATAATTAAACATATCACGCTGTTGAACTGATCTGAATTATATTCATGACACATATAATGTTATGAAAATATGCCTTGCCATGGATATATGACCAATTGTTTTTTTTCAAGCAATATTGTATCACATGAAATGAACGATATCGTATTTCATATCAAAGCAAGTACAGTTTTTTTTTTCTAATCATCTGGTCTCTTATGGAACTTGGAGTTTTGTATTTAGTACTAGTATTCTAAGAATAAAGTATAATACAATAAAAAAAATAGAAATTCTGGATTATTGGAAGTGGCGTTGTTGCAGGGAAAATTATAACAATTTAGTTTAACTATAATCACTTGTCGGATAGGTTAACTTCTCTCAGAACAAAATAAGAAATTTATTAGAGATAACTTTTTGCTCAATATTAGCATTACAATTAATTTTTAAATAAAATATTTCATTACACACACATAACAAATTATACGGTTTATAGTTTAAAAAGTATTAAATTAAGTAAAACAATTATTATTAGTATTTTATTTTCACTTATGCTTTTAAAATTTCTCTCCAATGATAAACCCAAGAAATCGATAAATAACTTAATTGTTTATTGATAAACTGTTGTTTATTGATGACATCGTTAAATTGTTTCCTTGGATTCTATGATATAGTTAATAATATTTCGATTGTATATTGCTAATACAGTTATTTGTTATGGCTTCTATCTATTTTATAATTGATAATTTAAACTGCTGAATCATAATATCTTTTCATTTTGCTCAGCAATCATTTTCATTCAAAAGCATCATGTGGTCAATAATTCTAAACAATTATTACAATTACTTTGGGCAAATTAGCTTCAATTAGCTAAATTAAATTAACTGTTTTACTGAATTCATTATTAATTATTTGTTATAATTGGTTTAATTGGAGTAGTGTAGACCACTGCTGACTTATTTTCAAGAACTGACAGTTATATTACAACACGGAATGACTTCCGAGTGGGCGGGTTGGCCAGTAAGGGTAAGGCTGTCGTCTGCAGTCATCAAATTCAATCAAAACCTGTGCAGTTGTGAACTGAATGAATGTTTCATTAAGGAACAGATTTCATAACGGCAGTGATTCATCGTAACACAAGTTCAGAGGTCACTTTCAAGTCGTTTATATCTGTCTTGAGTTATTCAGTATGAATAAGTTAAATAAATATAACTTTTCTGCAAAATAAATATAACAACTACTTAATAACTTTGTTATAGTTGTACTTTTTAATTTAATGGAAAACTTGTAATAATGGATTCACTAACAGAACTAACTCAGAATCGCTGTGTCTCTTTTCTCAAGCTAAATGTCTTATGTTTGATATGGTGAAAAATGAGCCTTTCCACTATGAGAAACAGCAGTGAGCACCATCCTGAGCAAGAACACACCAGCTCAGTTGATAGAGAAGGTTGAAGAATGTGGAAAAGACAGAAGCTGGCCAGAAGAAGAGAAAAGGGCAAGTCTTATCAGTGTGTCCGGCCGGCAGAGGATGAGCAGACTCTGCACAGAGTTGCCAACAGAGGAGTCACACCAACTAACTGTCAGCAAAGCTATTATTATGCTTGTCTTAGTTTGTGCCATGAAGACAAACCAGCCAGGGAGGTTCATCGAGACAATGTGAAGTTAAATCGGGGAGTGGATTAACAAAATCTTATGTATAGTAAATTGATTATAGGTACATGTAAATATAGTATATAATATACTTCTAATTATGTTTTATATTTATTAAATTTATAACATATGCACCTCCCAATATTGCCAGATTATTCTCTCATAGAGCTACTTATGAGAGAATATAGCTACTAAGTACTTATTCTCTCACAAGTCCTCATAGACGGAGGTGAGGTATAGAGTTAAGAAAGGATGCGAACATCAAGTTCTATTACCTGTCCTATTATCAATCCAACTTCATCTCCTTTAGTTATCACATACCTACTTCTTCCTCCTGGACCTCTAGTCATAGTGTCTACCGATTAGATTACTCATAGTCTCAGTTATAATGGATGTTTTAGAGTTTTATTACCAAAAAAGGTCTCTCCTCATGATGGATATGTCACTTTAAGAGTTTCTGAAGAACTCAATATATGACTACTAGCAGCTCCTTTGCATCCAGGTATCAATCTGAATTTTAAGCTTGTATTTTCATCTATTTTGAGATATTAAATCATTCTTTTTATATTTATTTCTATTCATTTGTTAATTAACTTTATTATCATTTAAATATTTTTTTTTAATATAGTTAATTATTTGTTTAGTTTAGTAATTTTCCATTGGAATATATATTATTTTTATTAAATGTATTTTTTTTACTTCATTATTTTTTTTTCTTCTCCAGCTTTCCTAGTACTTTTCGTCATTTTTTAAAATAAAAATGAAAATTATTATTAAAATGAAAAGTTATTAGAAATTTTTTTATTAAGTAACATAGCTCATGTGCATCGATGTTATTGCGTAATCTATTACTACATATGCCTGTTACGCAGAATATGCGTAGTTGTATATTTGCTAATAAAGATGTTAAACAAAAAAAAGAAAAAAAGTAACATCACTGCTTTTCCTGACAGTGACAGTTGAAAGGATCAAAATATTCAAATTGAGTCCTTGTGTTCATTCTAGCTTGTTCCTGTTTCTAAAGTATTTATATATAAATATTGAGCAAGAGCAAGATATAAAATATTTATATAGCTTCCTTTTCATCGGAGAGTCTCACTTTTATATACCGGATGATGACGCAGTTCAAACATAGTAGTGAGTTTTGGGATCTCTTCCATGTTTTCTTTCTGTGAATGAATTTCATATAATGTAGAGACTTATTACATGTTTAATGTTTAGAGAATGTAGCTATAAGTTTTATGTAGGTAGTTGATATATTATTATGTTTGTGTTATTTATTATTGCGTTTGTTAAAAAAAAACTGACTTGCTATTTAAACTATATGAAACCAGTTGTACTCTTTTTTTATCAAGTTCAGATATGATGCAGTTTAGATATCATGTATATGATTAAAATAATAATATATTACATGAAGTCAAAATCCTCCAGATATCGTATTTATCAGCATAGAGCTGCATTTACCTCTATGTATGTTTTCTGTAAAGTTTCAGCAATATTAATTGGTTTCCTTAAGCCAAGGGTTAAGTGATTAATACTGGAGGAATAGAGTTTATTGGGGGCCGGGTTTAATAAAGAGAGAGTGCAGTGACCGCTCTCAGGCGCTAAGTATCAACAATTGTAAGGAAAGTTAAAGAAAGTTGTTGACTTTCCGGCCAAGTAGCCATGGAAATTCGCAATAGTTAGGTCGATACAAATGCGTGTCTGCGGTCGATTGTCCTCAGGCTTCTATCGATTCCCTTTCCCGTCACGCGACTTACTCGTCTGTATTCTGCCCTCAACTTTTCCCTTATTCTCACCCTCTTAGATATTTCAAATATAAACGTATTTTTACTTCCTTTAATGATACTGTAAACAATACCTTGGTGGTTTAAACGGTAAGGTTGCCTCCCTCAGCTACAAAGACTTGAGTGCTATTCCCTTAACTCTAAGTTGTTTGTGCTGTCCAGAATAAATTAGAGTTGGTAAAATTGGAAAAACCCACTGGAGGTTTTTTTTGATGGTTATATAATGAAATGTCTATAAACAAGCTACAGGTTACACAGTCATAGTGTAGATGATCAATATAGGTTTTGGGCAATATTTCATAATGGGAAATATAGTATATGTTTTTAAAAATGTTCTCTACATATTTGTGTAATCAGTATTACAAAAAAAAACTTGAGTCTTTAATACGTTCCATTGACGATCCAGCATTTGCAATAAATATATATTTTAGCCATAAACATTTAGTCAGTTATAATGAATTTTAAATAAATGATTTAAAATAATGAGACACATTCTTAATATTGGGATCTAATGAGACCGACAGTCTGAGACGTGCGCAGCGCTACCTTATGTGACCTTTCCAGCTTTCCTTTTCGTTTCTAAAATCAACTTTTGGATTTTAATTGTTTTATTGACCTTCAAAATTGTTCTTAAAAAAATATTATTTCTATAGTAAGCCATACTTCAATAGGCATGGTTTACCAAAAATCTTTATCCTGTTCAAGGCGATTGCCGCGCATTCAGATTGAATGCGATCAAAGGTTTTCGCAACTTCTAAATTCTGCATATTCGTATGATGATAGTACAACTATCATGTTGTTACATAACTTATGTAATTAATACTTGCATAAGCAATTGTTAAGAAAACGAAATGAAGTTAAAAATTTTACATATATTTATGAATATTTCCTTTGAAGATATAGTATTTTCCCACAAACTTGAGTGTTGCAAAAATGAGTTTTTTAAATTAAATTAGACATGGTTGTTGCATGTACCTTTTATTTGCTTTCTTCTTCATCTGTTATTCAAATTTTCTAATCTGTTCGAAATGGTTCACTGTCTAGAATCCCTGTATACTCTTTTTTCTAGGTATCCACATAATAGTTAACTTATTTTACTGGTTTTATTATTAATTTTTGTCACATCAGTACCAGACTGGAGTCCTTTTCTTGAAATCAAGAATCTTTCCGGGTGATTTGTTCTTCAACGCCCCAAATAGAATCTATACTTACACTAAATATTCATTCCGTTAGATACTACAATAAATGTTTGATTATGTCTGTTTTTATGTTGTTGGTTAATTGCCTATAGGACATTTTGTAAACATACTACAACAGTGCTTCCCAAACTTTTGTGTTGCGCTGTCCACCAATCAATGTCCACGAATTCAACGGACCCCCCCCCCCTCTCTTTCACAACCCCAATTCTAGTATTCGAATTTAATAATTCGGAGAAATAATTTATTGCTATAACAGGCCCGTATTAACATTCAAAAGTATAATTTAATCACTTGGATATAGTAGGACAGTATTTATTATATTTTGAAAAATCTTTATATAATTAATAAATACTAAATGTGAAAATCCCTGCGCGAATAAGTAAGCCGTAAATGGTATTAAATATTTAACTACCCTCTCAGAAATTTCCGGATATTCTGATTTATTTTGTAACCAGAATTCTTCCAAGCCAGCATTGTAAAGAGTAATTTTTATAGTAGAGTCACACGAAAGCTCAATTAGCATATCTTTTTCTCTTGCTGCTAGATCTACCTTTTCAAGATCTGCTTTAATACACTGCATTTCATGACATATGTTGGGAAAGTACCTTCTCAGACGGAAGCCAATGATTCACTCTCCTGAATCCCTGTATTCCCTTATTCAGGTGTCTTGGATGGTTGCGCACACTTCAGGATTGACTAGTTCAACTATTAATGATTCAAAGTTCCCTGTATTTGGGCGGTCCGACCATTTTATAGTTTTTGTAATTGTTGCTTCAATTTTGTCTTGGACAATGAATTTATGGGTGTCATTTCGTTACAGGCCTTTACAGATTATTTAGTAACCCAAAAATATCTATCTGACTGGTAAGCAAGCTTGGCTCACGAAATCAAATCACTGAAACAACTTTGCAGTGTTAAATCACTGTGGATATAGTTATTCATTACATCCTGGCTTAATCCCCTTGACAGCCTTGAACTAGTGTGTAGTAAGATATGTGTGTGATTGCTGCCCATCATATTTGTATATTTTCTTCTATATTTTAAAAAGAAGAATTTACATGTTTTGAAATTACTAAAATTCTTTTTTTGACGTTTTTTCCATTATGTCTGTGTGGGCGTTTATCCAAAAGTTTCTGGGCACGCTGAAGTCCACACCGTTTGATGGATCAAATTCATGTTCTACAAAAATGGACCATATAAGGAAGATTTGGCCTATTGTTTTAGGAAAATATCGCTAGATTGGATAAAATGTGTTTTTAAACATTTTTTTCAACCTAAATTACTAATTATAGATTGTTAAAACTTTATGATTATTATGAAAATAATAATAGCATTAACCTAAAAAAATTTTAAATTTTTGAATTACCGGAAATGTTATTTTTGTTTTAAAATTTAAATTTTTGACCTAATTGATTTTGGAAAGTATAAAGATCACACCGTTCAATAAATCTAGTGAAGTTACCATATACTCAAGAATATCATTACATGTAGATGAACTGAATCCATTTTTATTAAAATTACATGAACTAAAATGGGTGTTATGGCAAATTTATAATTTCAGAAAACATTTGAAATATATATATATATATATATATATATATATATATATATATATCAGCCTATTGAAGTTGATAAGTTTTACATAAGGAGTTAAAGAAGTTTATAAAATGTATTAAGAAATGTTTAAAGAAAGGAGATTATTTTCGAAGTAAGTTTTCTTTGTTATAATTTCTTGAAATGTTACAACCAATGTGAAGTCTGCTTTACGTAGATTAAGTTAAGAGACTCGTATATGGTAGGATTTACAACATTTCAAAAGAATTTTTGGTAGAAATATTGCCTAATATTCACAATTGTCACAGGATTAAGGTGAAATCCTCTTCTTTTTAAAGTAACGTCATCTAACTGATTTGAGTTAAACATAATTCTTGAATTTAAGCCTTTTTCAATTTCGGTATCCTTGCTTTGCGCTGAAAATTTAAGACACATTAGAATTTTCTAATAAAATTCAATATATCTATTGATCATACTCCAACTTGAAACTTAAGTAAGTGTTTTTCTATTATATTTCATTACTTTTTTCTCTGCAAACGTATGAAGGACTGCAGCAATTAAGATCATATAATATTGGAAGCGTAATGTCTGAGCAACATAGAAGACTAAGCGTTTAAGAAGTATTTACATAAGGGATTTACATATCAGTCTGTGACCCGGTCCAGGTGACTTTACCAAAATATCTAACGTGATCCATTATTTCAGAAGCGATGCATCGGTTCGTTAAATATGAACTTTTCCAGTAATATCTTTCGTTTACCAATTCTGTTTCTGAACCGTATAAAAGGTTTTAAAAACTACGTGATGGTAGAATTATTTACATTTTTAATAATATTATCATAGTAACATCTAAAATTCATTGCCCATTAGTAATTAATGAATAGACTTCTTCCAAAATAGTAAGAGACAACTGTTTGTTTGTCTGCTTCGTGGGAGGCCGAAGGTTCGATCGATTTCCAGTCAACGAAAAGCGACCAAAAATACCATACAAAACAAGTAACAATAATAAGTTGGAAATTATAAGTAATATGAAATAAATTCTATTGGAAAATATTATAATTGTTTTCCTTTTAATTGGACTGACTATATATTTATAATATCCAATTTGTTTTAGCATATTCTTCTTCTTATCTAAATTTGGTTTATAACTTTCAAACCGTCTATGCTAATGAAGAAAGAAAAAAATAGATTATACTGTTTACATTAAAGAAGAGGTATACCTACGCAATGAGATATCCATACACAATATTGTCGTACGCACATAAGTGAAAGAGAATACCAAGAAATGAACTGCCATTAAACTTCCTCACAATTAGCTCAACATAAGAACAGACTAAATCACAATGGATTGAAATAAGGGTAAGTGGCCAAAATAATAAATTCCTTCCACTGAGTTCATGTCAACAGGTTGAGTTATTGACAACTTCAAGAAATATGATGACCTGCACAGAAGTTGAATCAAAGAATTTTTATTTCCCACATATATGAAATTCCTCAATGACTGTACGATGCAAGTAAAATTATACAAGATGACAGTTTGTCAGGGATTGTTATATTGTATTTACGACAATACCTTAAATAGAACAAATATTTCTTTTAAAATGTATCAGAAATGAGAGAGCTGCCTTACTCGTCAGATGTCCATGGACTAAGACAAGAATGACCTTTGTGAGCAGCAATATCAGTGTTGATATTGGGTTCAAATTCAGAGAGTTTTTTTTAGCTTTTCAAATCTCCACTTTTATCCGAGTTTAGTCTGTTCCTCTGTTTTGTCAGAATTACGTTTGCATGTGAAAATTAATTAGTAGTACCTACTACTTAACAATTTTTTTTTGCTTTTCAACCCTTTCTTGAATTTTTGTTTCCATTAACCCAACTGTGAGCACGTGTGAGCACCTCTCTTTCGCCACTTTTAAGTTATAGACCCTTAGTATATTCATCGCCCTCCTGGGGGTCGATATAGACCCCTTTGGATGTCCCTTGGATAGCGGCATGATGTAAACATTGAATTGAAAGTATTTAAAGATCTTGAATTAGAATCCAAATCGTTAATTTTAAAATAGCAAACTGGAATAATAAAGTACTAAATATCAAAAAGTGAAATAAATATAAGCGTATTTTCTGAATTTCATACTTAAACGTTGACATATATATAATTTCATAAAGGTGCACACCATAAAAAAGAAAAAAAAAATTATCGGAAGCAACCATTTTTAGAGCTGAAATCGAACTTTTAGTCTTTATGTAATTTTTAAGATGTAGAAAACCTTATTACAATAAATAAATTAACTAAAATGATTGTTATTACATTTAAAATTACGTTTAAATATAGAAATGTCGATTGCAGACCACTCCAAATTTGCTATTTTACTGAAATTAATGCACATATGGTTGTCTCGGCAAAAAATCAGTTTTAAAACTTTGCCAGATTTAATATTTTGAATTTCCTAAAAACTATTCATTATTTTTAGAATGATTTCTGAATATATATGTGTGGTGTGCATCCAAAATGTTGTGTTCACCCCACAAGCGACAGCTCTTAATAAATTTCAAGATTATTCAGGAAAGATACATTAGGTCTTCACACACAAGGAAGTGAAGACACTTCTTTGTGTGTGAAGGCTTAATGTATTTTTTCTGACTATTTACGAGTAAACACCAAACAATGACAGCTTTCATAGCTTGTGACTTAATGAAATTTCCCAGATTAATAGTCATTTATAACAAACACTTAATAGTTTGGGCGACGTAAAATTGCACCTTAGATAAATCAAATGAAATAATTATTTATTTTACTTCTAGTTAGTCAATTATGTTTTTCTAGCTTCTCTAGATTGAAAAAAATTTTTTTAATAAATTTAACTGCCTAAAGGTTACTTCAATCATTGATAATCTGTGGTATGATATGACTGCTTTGAGTCATCGCTTTTACCAATTTGATTAATGTTTTATTCCAATGTGCTTTATGTTACATCTAACGTATTAGTCAGGGGCCAGGGTAGCGCAGTAGCTTACGACGACTTGCCTCTGAACTGGTTGACCCAGGGCCGATACCCACTCTGGCACGCGATATATTCAAGTGAAAGTAAAAAATATCTGAGGACGTTTTTACTCGGGAAGCCTGTACTATATCAAGTACTTGTTAAAGATGTCTACTCTGAACATATTTGTGCCAGGCAAAATGTAGTATTCCCAAAGTAGAATGTTCATTATGTGGTATCACAAAGGGTCAACTATGGCCTACGGTGTCCTCTCGTGAGGTGGCCACTGCCACCTACTCTAACCTAACTTATTACATGCTTTGTTGTAGGATTACATTTGTGTTTAATTCATTAGGGGCAAAATTTAATTGTTTACAATAATTAGGGCAATTATAACTTCAAGCGTTTAGTGATTACCTTAAACAAATATGCCACATATATTTCTTTATATCTACAAAAATGCTAACCATTACGTAAAACAATATAAAAAAAATCAATTAATTAAGTTGAATGTTCAATTGTTTATTGATAATTTAGTAGAACTCTCAAGATTATGTCGCTTGTGATATGTAAGTTTAAAGAACTATTATTAGTATTTTAATACAGTCATTTAACTACCTTTTGGTAAATGTGTTTATTTTTGAGATTAATCATGTTGCTAAAAACTAATAATTAATATCAGATATTTGGCAGGTGCGTCGAAATCAGTGGTTACGATTCTGCATTGACACATTTATATGTTGAAATGCCTTGGTTACTTGAAGAGTCGGCCACTTTGTACAGTATTAAGTGTGATTTGCATGCGCCGAGTGGTCGATTAGACAAGGAGTGCATGGTGACAATACGTCGACCTTGTCCTCTGTCAACATGACCAAGTGACGCTATCGCAAGGCAGCTGTCTTCCATGTTGATTTAAGTTTAACCTTTACACGCCTTGTTCATTCTTTCAGTCCCAACTTTTCAATTTATCTCCAACCAGTTCTTTATTATACCTTTTAAAAATGCCTTCCCTGCCACTCCAATACCATAACTCTTCAAAATTGTAATTTATGATTGGATATTCAAATCACTAAAGTGATTCAGTCATTCCTTGAGTCAAAAGTGTTGCATTTTTATTAGCCAGGCCAATATTACATCAGGATAATGTTATTCTTTCTTTTAAGTAAATAAGTATTAACAAAATTATCTAAATTCATAACAACTAGCAAAGATGGTATAAAGTACGGTGATATGTCGTGTACTCATACTTTGAACTTGGCGACTACACACCCAATATCATCTTGAGGAATGCATTTTCCCCAAGTTTACTCTTCGTACACACTCTTTGCACAACTCTTCTGGAAACTACAGTTTGTGTGTTTCTATGTTTGTGAAAAGGGTATCTCAGAAACTAAAAGAGCTAAATCACCATGTCTCATATTTTAGTTCCTCCTATCCTTGAGACACAATAGCAAGCTTAGCACCAAAATATCTCATTCTTTATAGGTACTTTATACAAATAATAATCGGGTGTATCGGATTTTTTCGTGTGCTATAATCTATCCACTTGATTTTGATTATGAATTGCGATGTTTCTGGCATTTTAGTTGGCATTAGATATATATATGATGCCGCGGATGGAAATTGTACTTCAAGGTAAAGAGTTAAAAAAAAACCTGTTCTCTAATTGTAATAAATGAACTTGTAAAAGATTTTTTATTGCATTTTTACGACTATTAGACAAAAGAAATGAAATATAGATATTGGTATCAAATTAGATCCAAATCGATTAAATTGAGAGTGAGAGAGAAATTGGAAAAAGAACATCTGTTTTTGAAAATAATGCGTACCAAAATCATCAACAGCTTTAACGAAGTACAACTTGGGCTACCCTGACAAATCTGAACTACTTGTAATGTAAATCAGCGTGACCAAGCCTTGCTACTTCATCGCGTAAGCCAGTGTTGATGAAATGTGAGGTAAGTGAAGCTAGTGGCGTCTCACTCTTTCCCAGACACAATCACAAGTTCACCAGAGAGATGAAATGAGCTCTCACATGTGGGATATGTGGTCTTCATACTAAACATGGCAGACTTAACTCTTGGTCATGGCTTCACAGTTTTCACATGGGAGGTGGAAAGTGTTGCGTACGCCGCCTCCAGGAGAGAGTGGAAAACACGTACTCGTAAAAGATCCCTAATCTAAAGAACCTGAGTGAAGTGAAATGTACGACTTGCCACACTCAACTGATGTATAATCAGCTTGTAATATGTCTAGAATTAATTTGTGTGGAAACAAACAAACAAGAAAGTAAACAGCCTTCCAATTAAATTATCACCCTTCCCTTTATGTCTGCATTACACGACTTCAGTTTCGAAAATAACGTTAACTATGAAATTAAGGTTAATAGCGTGAAAATAACCTACTGTTAATTTTAATATTTAATTTCATTTCAAAATTTAATATTAGTGTTAATTTTAACATTTCATCAAAATTAATAACATTTTAAATAAATAAATTATTTATTTATATTAGTTTATTTAGTAATAACTTCTAAAATTACAGTTGTTTAATAATTTAATATACATGTAATTCATGAATTAGTTTTCAAGTCAAGGATATAGAATTTCTTCAGAAACTTCTCATGTGAAATATATTAACCTCCCACACTACGGAAGCTCATTCTTTTCTTAATTTAGCTTTGTCCAGTAATTGGTGGGTAAATGTTCTAATTTATCAGTACAATTTATCATTATGATGAAATCTAAATAAAGAAAATTATTCTTTTGTTCTTAATTATTGCTTCAGAAAACAGTAGTATTTCACAATTGCATAGTAATTTTGAAATCCACAACTAAATTGATGGAACAACAATAAATATTTTAGTAGGGCTAGGTCTATAATTTTAACCTGGTTAAAACTTTTTGGTTAAGCCAATTAACACATTAACTTCTTAATGTGTTTCTTATCTTTTTTAATATAGGCTCGCCTCTTAGAGGTACTAAGGCAGACCAAAGCTAAACATTCTTATGTTCAAGGTATAAATCATGAAACATTGCTATTTAAAAATGCATTAATGAAAATATGAATACAACAGCAAAATATTCTCTATAAAATATCAGCTAGAAATGTATCATTTATAACAAAGACCATCACTTTAACAACTTGTTAATTAAAGCCTAAGCATTAATGTTAGAATGCAAATAGATGTGGAATGTCTTCGCTTCGAAGGGACAACAGCAAGTGTTTGGGAACATCCCTTGGACTTCTGGAGTAATGGGCATTCTTCTGGAACTTCCTTCGCAATGGAAGCTGTCATTACGACTTAGTCGAGCCTCCCACGTGAGGGCGAAGCATGAGTCAATATGTGTCTTAACGCGATGAAGCACTCTTGTATCGAGACTAATATAACTCTACTCAGAATGTTTCAATTGTTTTGACTTTGTAATATAATAGTACTAAGTAGTAAGAGAAGTAGTAAACCCTGAAGAACTAACAGCATTATTTAAGTGTCTGATTAAATAATCAGTGGGAATGAAACGTCAACTTCCTTGACGAGTTTAGTTACTTGCTTAATAGTTACGCCACAATAATTTCTTTTTAAAAAATAAAAGGAAGCAAAAGTACTTTATCAAACACAAAAAATACATTTACATTGCGTTAAAACAATAGAATAATGTATGTTAATATTCATACATAATTAAATTCTAATAATTATATTATAATTATGCAGAATAAAAATGAATTAAACAAAAACTTGAGTGTCCTACACTCTTGCTGACTACAAGTGTCCGTGGATGGCCAATTACTAAAATAGGTGTCCAATATTAAATGAGATCACTTTCTGCTCATAAAATACCATTATCAGAGGTGTCTTTTTAAGTTTGATAAAGTCTTGACTTATGATATGTCAAACCTGTGAGATCTGATAGGGTATTTCAGAGACTCAGCAATAGTAATAATGTCGTCATTAATTTCATCATTAGTAATTCAGCGAAGCATACTTTTAATAATCTATAAAATATATGTCAAAAAACAAACGTATTCTGTTTTATAGACATAAGTGAACAAACATTGACTTATTTCTTTCTGATACATTTGTTTACCCTGCTCACTAAGCCTTCTGTAACCTTTTTTTTTTTTTTGCTTTTAATACCCTTTTAGATATTTGTAATTCCTCCCGTCTCTTTCAAACCTACTATATGTCCGCTTTCACTTTTTCGAATAAAACTCTAACGAGGACCAGTCATTATAGTCAAAATATTGTATCCCCTTTTATGAATTTCTTACTATTGGCTTTTATATGAAAAAAAAAAGTTGACTTTTATTTGACTTGTTTTTATATATATAAAACTTTATAAATATGGATAGTTCTCGACCGTCATCTTTATGAAAGATATCATTACTAAAGAAATTTAGTAGTTCTGGAGGGTTCATTTAGGCAATAAATGCTATTTTGAAACAACCTATATTAGTAGATAGATTTCTTATTTGATGTAGATTGAGGTCACGTCAGTGGATATAAACTTTAATAACGACCGGGTTCATTCTGTACTTTGAAGATGTCAAAAGAATTTTGTGATACGTCGAAAGTAATGTAGATTGATTGAATAATATGTATTGGTGAAAAAAAAACAATTTTTATTTCTCATATTTACTGTGAACTTTTTATAATATATATATACGATATATATATATATCGTATATATGAAATATATACTCGTATATATATAACAATCAAACCACAATATGAAATGAGGAAAAAAGACTAAGATCTTTCATCTTGTAACAAGCGGTCTTCGGCAGAGTCAAAAACCCAACTGAGTTTTTGTCTCTGTTGAAGACCGCTTGTACGGTTGAAAGATCTTAGTCTTTTTTTTTCATCTCCTATTGTGGTTTGATCATTGATTGTTATTTCACGTGTTTATGTGATACTTGATAAATATTTAAGCTTATATGGTTGTATCTTCAAAGTTCTGTTGGTAAGGTGGTTTATTTAATGTTGCAGGCCACCATGATGAAGATGGGCACTTCCATGTTTTACGAACTCCAGACCTGGGCTATTTACCAGTGGCTTCCCAAGGACAACATCTCTTGTCAGTCCTTCTTCTTCATTATCTATTTCCTTCCTAAGATATAGTCAGTGTCTAGCACTGAAATAACTTATTGCACCTTGTTACTTCCAGTAGAACTTGTAAAAGAACCTTTGTTTTTTAAATCTTGCATGAATCCAAATTGATTTAAAATTGGACCAGTTCGCGACATGAAGCTAAAAAGTTTAAAAATAAACAATGAATCAAAGATATATGAGTTTTAGTAGAATATTTAGCACTTTCCATTACTAGCTATCATAGAGGTCTGCATGATGTAGCGCGCTAGATCTGTCATGCTTCAGAAGAAACTTGGTGTTTCCAGCATGCTCTGGGCAAAGTTATCACAGGAAGAAAAGTTATCACATATTAAAACAGCGCATTTGCAAAGCATCAATAATATTTGTTTAAAATATCCGTTTCATACAACTTTAAAGCATAACAAACAAAAAATGATTGTAAAACTTTTGAATTTTGTTTTATATTAATAGTATTATTTCATGAATTCTTGATTTGTTGTAATAAGCATATCGACTTTAGGAATGCTATACTTTTCTCAATTAGGATTCAGTGATGTTAATTATAATGAGACACGCAGAACAGAGTAGTTAGATATTGTTTGGCACAAGTAGTGGATCGTAGAACTGCATAGAAGTGGGTGGGCCATTCATTCTTGTCTTCATTGCGACAAGAGGAATAAAGTTGACATCTGATTGGCGCTGCACACAACAAGACAGCGCAGCCGTATTCGAGCAATTCTGAAGAGTCTCGTGTCTTTTGAAAAAGAGATCTCAATGTCTTCAAGAGTTGTTTGCATAAAACACATTGGACAGAGCGAGTGATTCTTTTAATAAAGCACCATGAAAATGAAAGCTGCCAGCAAACTTATTTTCCCTAATGAATCAACTTTAGCCTGCCTCTCTTCATCTCATTGTCACTTACTTTCATGTTTTCCTTTTTTACCTCTAACTAAAGTCTCTCAAATTAGGTTATCTTTTCCTGGAAAATTAATTTTTTTTTTTAAATTACATTTCTTTCATCCCGAGACATAGAACTAATAAAAATATAATAGAGTATAATATTATATTGTGATTCATAATTTGTGTTGCGATTAATAAAACTCTTCAGAAATTAAATAGCATCAATACTTGATGCAACCTCCATATCATGTGATGACACCTGAAGAACTCATTTTCTAAACGACTTGTTAATACAAAATGCTTATATGTAGAGGCTTTGATTAATTTTTTTATAACATATCAAAGTATCATCCAACATTATTTCTACCCTGTTAAATACAAATTTTTGTAAATTCGAAGCAAATCAAATTTTTAGACTTAATTACCTAATTCTGACCTCTTAATGATATTGCTAAAGTTTAATTAGTTTACACATTTTTATGTATTCTATGTATGTATATAGGAACTCTCTTACTGCGTTCTGTCCATAAACTGTCACTGATCTGAAGTAAAGAACTTGAAGTCACAAGAGAAATTAATTTTTGTGTGACAGTTTGTCACCTTGGTGATACTTGTTGGTAATTAATTACCTCGGCATCCTTGCAGACTCATTGTGTTACAATTTAAGAGTCACAATATTAGTCGAGGATAAAATGGGTTTTGTGTCATTTTCCCAACAAATTGTTGAAAAAAAAATTCGTATGTACTTTTATTTCACTGAATTATTGAGTAGTCAATCTGTTTCTAATTAGTTGTAATAATTAGTTAAAAATACTTTTAGAGAAACCTTTGTTTAACTGATCAGGACGGAGTCTGCGAGGAGAAATAACGGAATGAATTTGAAGTAAAAAAATGTATTGCAATTTAAGGAAGTTATAACTGATCAAGCAACCAGAATGTAATCATGTATTCATGATTCCTGCAAATCTCTAATCAGCAGGAACCTTCTGCAAATGTTCAACTTCTTTTTATGCTAATTTTTAATCAATATTTAGTAGTTTTCCATAAGATTAAACTTTTAAATTAATACATGAACAATGGAATAAAATTGAACCACACATTGTCGTCTCAAATTTAAATGTTTTCTCTATCCTATATGTTATAACTAAGACCAATCATTTGTTATTTTAGTTATTTGTTAACAAATGTTTCAATTATCAAAGGGCCCTTCTACTCGTATTTCACCAGTACCCACCAATACAGTCATGAGCGATTTTCTAAAATGCATTGATGAGTTAGGTTCATGGAATGGATTATTCTTAATTATTGGGAGGTTAATAATTAGGGAAAGTACGACATGGATTAAAAAATACCTCTAATTTATTAAACAGGGTGGTAAAGTTACATGGGGTGAACAGGGCAGTACATTATGCTCCAAGGCTACGAGTTCCTCAATGAAATAAAAAATTGAATTGTCTTCCACAGAACCTATCATTCGTTTTGACAGTATCCTGGCGCTTTCCTATTCTTTTACCTCTTGATGAAGGCTGAGGCTAAATTTAGTGGCTGCTAAATCGATTTTTTTTATTTCAAAATATATCTATTGATAAAAATATAAAAGATCTTCCTTTCGTCCTATTTAGTTTAAGTTTATTGCAATCTGCATTCATAATCTTACAATTGAATATGTTGTTTTCCACCTTCATAACTTTGTACGATTAGTGGATAATTGAAATGAATGTTATTCAAAGAACATGTTGTATAATGAATTATAGTTTTGAGGGCCGGCCCAGGCAGTAACAGCGACCCTCAGGGCACTCCCCCTAAGCTTTGAACAAACAACCTTAATCCTCCTAATTGGCTCTCCTTCGCCTATATAAAAGGATAAAAAAAATTAAAATAATTTTCATCCCGAAGATGGCTTTAGGAAAGAGTTGAAATATGTTGACAGTAGGAAGTAGGTTATCTAGTTTATAAGGAAAGCATTAATCAGGAAGACAGAGAATCTTATCAAATTTCTGCATATTATGGTTACATATATGCAGAATATTATATATATATATGATATATATATATCAGCTCAAAAACGAAAAAAGCAACACACAGAGATAGAGACACACTTACAAACTCAAATTTTCGGATGATCCGTCTTCAGGAGAAAATAGAATAGGCAGGGTTTTCCTGCCGTTGTGTTTCCGGCGTGCTTGGTAGCCCATTCTAGTTTGTATAGTTTTTTTTCAAATGTTGAGTGATATATATATATCATATATATATATATAATTCCCTACATCTGTTATACTGTTATATATATAATCTATATTCTGTAAAAACGAAAAAGGATTAATTTTAAGAGAACTTAAGGGAACATATAACACGTATTGAAATGGGAGTTTTAATATATAAGTACATATGATATTAAAAATAAAGATAAAAAATTATGATGGTGTCACAAGTTCATAAATGAGAGAGTGATCTTTCAGCAGAAACAACAGGGCTTCGTTGGGCTTCGTTATTTCAGTGTCACTCTGGCGAAGACCAGTTGTTGTAGACCACATATTCTAAAAAGAACTAGGAGCTCTCCTCGTGCGTCCTGTCCATAAACTGTCAATGATCTGAAGTAAAGAACTGGAAGTCACAAGAGAAGTTTTAGTGTAGAAGCCCTAAAGGTCCTATCTGATGGCATAATTTTACCCGCGTTGACCTAAGCTTGCCTTATTTGTGAAAGTGTTTACAAAGAGGTGCAATTCATGACAATGAAAATTGCACGTGCATGTAGATTGATAGTTTTAAGAGTGGGACGTAGTTTTTGCACTCTCTATTCTGCCAATCGGTCTAGAAATAGAACAGCTCTCCCTTATTTTATACATGCAATTCATGTTATCTTTTCTAACTGAACATTGGTTCACTCTGCCAAGCATAGCTCAATATGAAGAGAATATTGGTTATGATTTTAGTCCTAGATAGAAATGATGGTTAAAAATAGGTCCAAGTAAAACAACAATGTGGGCTATGCACTGGTGTTTATGATAAGCACAGTAATGTATAACTTACTAACAAGTATCAACTGGCTCCAAGCTTTTACAAAAATCAGGCAGAGATGATAGGTTAAGTATGGCTTTAGAAGTATTACATAATCGACACTGATTTGAAGTAACTGAGTTTGTGCCCTTACTGACAGTATGATTTATGTCGACCGTCTAGATAATACTGACTATCATCTACTTCTGGTTGAACAACATGAAGGCGTCTATGACAGCTGGAATATCAAGGTTAGGTTATCCACTTTGGCTGGGTTAAAGCTCATAGTGACGTACTAGGCAAGGAATGAGGAGGCCAGTTAGCTAAAGGATGTTTTAGATTCATTGAATTGACCACCTCGTGATCATTCTTCAGTATCCACAGATAAAATGAAATTATTCAGTTCAAGTATCACGACTTGGAATGAAAGTTAGCTTTCAGTAGCACATGTGAGGTGACCGAGCTATTTATAGATTTGATATCCCTTAAAACTAACATAAGTGGACTCAGTTATTGAGTGGACATGGCAGGTATAAATCACAGTTGTACAGATATAAGATGTTAAACGAGCTGTTTTACTTCTATTCTTTAAGAGCCTCATAGAGCATATATTACATCATAGAGGAGTGTCATCATCAGGTTGCGATTGGGTAGGGCCCCACTGATTAGTCAGGTGTTGCAAGATTCTGATCCCCGGCCTCAAAATCATCTTCATAACTTGCTCAAATCGGAATTTCTATCTGCTATGTTTAAGTTTGTTAATCATAGCAGATTAACTTAACTTTGTTAAGTTAAGTTAACAAATTGAGTTAATCTTGCAATAAATAGAGACTTATTATGTTTTATATTTCAATTTAAACGCATGCAGTATTGTTCTATGGAGCTCGCTGTACATAAGGTTTATTAAACAGACACACATTCTCACTCTCTCTTTCTCTCTCTCTCTCTCACACACACACACACGCGTCATCATCATCGAAAAGACGGCAAAAATTGACTTTAGGAAAACCACAAAATGTCGAAATGGTTTTTCCTTGTTCACTATACTTTACTTATATAAAATAGAAACATTATAATAAGTATATGCTGTTATAAAATAAAATGAGCATGGTGAAATATTAACTAAATGTATAAAGTAATTAGTAGTATGATAATATAATGCGTAAAAAATACTAAGGTATCGAACCGTTTTAGACCTTCCCTACAAGCATTAGCCGAGTCAAGAGAAAAACTATTTAGTCGACTATAATATTCGAGAAAAAGACAATTAAACAAGATCGTGGGTAACAATAAATGAATTTCCAACCCTGCTGAGTGGAAATATTGCGAAGAATATTAAATCTGACTTATATAGAACTTAGGAATCTGATGTGAAATGTAGGATGATATCAAGAGAAATAAGTAGGGAAGACCTTTAGAGCGAGGGATGAATTCTTATCTTCCCCTAAAGATGGAGGCAAAAAGGAAATTCCTATCTACGTCATGCTGCGTAATCTTTTTTCCATCATGAACCTTTAATATGCCCTGGTGCTATAGAAAAGATTTATGAGTACAATGACACTTTTTTATTATATAAATGAAATTTGATAAAGGTATCTCATAAGGAAGAATATGGAATAAAAATAAATTGTTATATATTTTGCTCTTAACGAATATATATTTATAATTAGCGTTAGTTTACTTCATTTGACATTTTGACAGAATTTATTAATTAACCTATTAGTACTTTCTTTAATAGCACTGATAAATTTGAGGAACTACATATTATACGAGTCAAGAAGTGTAGTGTATGTCTCTGAGTGTGTTAATGGAATTGTGCATTATAAATGTACGCCATTTTTTAAAGTAAATTAAATCATTTATCTTGCTTACTTCGTATATTACTATTATGAGAAATGACTACACACACACGATACAAAAGTGAGCTTTCGATACATGAGCTTTTCGTACATGAAAAATCATGTACTCTTGACAACATTTTTTGGTGTACTACTGTCAAAAATATGGTTTTTTTTCTAGCTGCATTTTTATATTTTAGTATAAATTAATTGTTACTTGATAGATTTCATAACTACGAATAAAATAAAATTCCACAAATTTATTGCCAAAAACAAGCGGAACAATTTATCCTTATTTTATTACCAGTGCATTATTTACGCTATTCACTTTGATGTTATATTATCTACAAATATATTCATAAAATTACCCTTTAAAATGTTTTTTGGTTATTATTTCATTGTTAAATCATTATATAAAATGAAACTAAATATGAAATATGGAATTTAAAATAAGATAACACTACGGTGTTTAGATTTAGAAGTCTTATAAAATACTTAACTGGTGATGATATTTTTCTACACTAATTCAAAAAAATGAACTAAGATATTTGTTTAGTCATTGTTACAAGCTAGCAAAAACTCATCCAAGATGAGTAAACTTCAATTTTGTTTGGAAAGCTTGGGATAAAACTATTTATCGCTCTTTCTTTGCGTGTCATTCACTGTCTCTCTCACTGTCACCGATATTTATTTTACGCCGATATCATTATTTTCAGTCTCTCTGTCGGCTCTTTATGTGAGTCTTCAATACCCATTCGTCGTTTAAGCTTGTAAGTACCAAGTTTGCATGCTAACTCACTTCATAGAAAACGGCAGTATTAAACATAGAATGGAGTATCAACCCTAATTCGCTAGCTATCTTCTATACGTCTTCGTTACCTATTGGCTATGAGATCTGTCAATACTATGGTCTGAAAATTTGACCATTTTCAAACACCTTATGATGTTCTAGTCTGTTTCTGATGATTTCAACCATTATTTCAAGCATTGACTGAATATTGCCGATCTCCCGCATTATGACAGGCTTTTCAAGATAATTTTATTTACGTGAATTATTTTTCTTTCCTGCTTTTGATAAATGTATTTATCAAACCTTAAGGATCATAAAGAAACTTAAGGCGGCCTATACAACTTTTTTGAGCTATTATAATTAAAGATTCGTGAACTAGGATGTACATGAGTTTAAACAGACTTATTTGTAAATACGTACCATAGATTTGTTGAGTACATATATAATATTTAAGTCTGGTACCAAAATGAATAAAGCTTATAATAATGGCCAGACTTACAGCAGTTTAACAGCTGAATGCAATAATAAAGTAATTGAAATGTGAGTATAAGCATGGCAGAGGCAGTGGACGGGACACACACTCACGACATTTACATACATACAGAGTGGAGATTAATGACGCTGGTTCCTAGCAGCCTGAAGCATTTTGAATTCAGTTCTGTCTTAGATCTTGTGCTGCCACCTCATTAGGATGTTGTTACTTCTTTGCCAGACTCTCTCCAAAAATGCTCATTAAACCTAATTGACAATTTCAAGTCTGCTTCAAATATTAAGGGCACTCAAGTCGCAGGATTTTTACCCTGCTTAACATTATTTTTATTTATTCAAGACAATATTTGTTAAATTTATTGCCATAATTTAAGTTTGTTAGTGATTTCTTCATTTATAATCACAGTTTTTTTTAAAATTTATCTCAGTATTGCGGTATACTTGGTTAGTTAGTTAGGTTAGTTGACTTTATTAAGTATTTTTAGATTCAAAACTTTGAAGAAATGAAACACCCGCATCTCCAGCAATGGTCTTTTCATTGACCTTTACTTGATTAAGACCCTTTTGTCGCCACTAGTCTTTCTAAGCCACTTGTACCACTATATACTTTACTTCTGATATTATTTTTAATGCCTACTGGAGGTTCTTCAAAGAGATGATTGCTGCATTGGCAATACACTATTGTATAATCCACAGTCACTATTTCTGAACATCCCGATCTCTCTCAACCTCTTTCAAGCTATTATGCTGGGGTATTTTATAAACACTTTTCCCTTACATTCATATACCGTATGAAATATATTGATAAAATTATTACACACGGGTTTAAATTTGGATATTATCTTTTCGATTGAAATATGCGCAGCTTTAACTGAAATAGTAATTATCATAAAATTCATTTGTATTTTATTTCAAAAAAAATCTTTTCTTTTGCTCCTTTGTAGAAACCAAAACAATTTTGATTAAAATTTCTGAACTTTTAACCTCTTAGTTGATATTGAATATGTATATATGGTGTGATCCGTGGGCAAACATCTTCCAGAGTCGAAAGTTGAGAAAACTCTCTGGACTAGAATGAACTAACTTTATAAACTTGATATGAATTGAATAAAGTGATATAGAGATATGAAAAAGTTCTGCTTCGGTAAAGAACAAGGTAGCAAAGTACCTTAGTTGTAACTTTTTATCAGCGCTCTTGGCGAGAAAAAAAGGAAAGCTTTGTTTTGGTGTATTTAACCTCGTTATAAATTATTTACTGTTAACTTGATAAATTTTAAAGTGATAATTATTAGTATTGGTCATTATTATAATGAATAATTCAAGAATATATAAATGAATTTAATCATTTTTTCAAAGATTCATTTTAGTTTTTAAAAGGAAATGTATATTTATTGTATGTTGTTTTGTACCAGATTCTTTCTATCCAGCACCCATATTTATACGCTTTACCTTTTCCACTTGTGTTTGCCAACTGACAAGAGTGAGGTTCATTTATGATTTGGATGCTGGTTGAATGTGCATAGCCACGTGACCAGAGGAGTCAAGGGTGGTACTCAACCACCTGCTGACCATCCCGCTGAGCACCAGTCATCTAGTGGGAACAGGTCTATTGACCATGGCTATGGCCACGTGTAATAAATACGTAACTCCTTATTGTTACTGAACCGATAACTTTTTTCCCTCAAGTCACTCACAAGATAATTGGTCTATCGTATAAGTTTCAAAGGATTCTACTGTGATCTACAAGTGAAACAGTTCACCACGTATAATACATTTTATAATTCTTTTCAAAATTTTAATTTGAAATCTTGAGTACCAGTATCAGCTAAGACTACTCACTTGAGCATATGTGTCAAATTACCGTATTGATCTCCGTAAATTCCGTCAAATTACTGTATTGACCGTATTGAAAACGTATCTACATTCTTGGTACTTTGAGATTGTAATAAAATTATGGTAAACAATTTTGAATAAAATGATAAAACAGGTGACTATAGGTGGAACTAAATGACTTTCTTTTTAGTTTGGAATACTATTTGCAATAAATAAGCAATAACATACTTGCAATAAGTTAACATTTTTGTTATTCAGTAGTTGCTTTGTTAACTATTACCTAATTGAAACTAATTCGCTTTTATTTGGTACTATAATTATAACAAATTCGGATTCAATTAAAATTTAGCTTTGATCTCTGCTTTATACAAAAATTACACTTATATCGGTATTCACCAAAAAACTGAGAATGTAATTATTTTACTGTTATTTCCAGCCCAGCGAGAACGGCTGGCTACTAGTAGCCTGATGAAAGCAAACCCAGATTTTACTACTTATAAGTATATGTTGCAGCTTTTAATAAGAACGGTCATGTATGACCAATAATCGTTAATGATAAACTTAAACTTTTTTATTATTTCTTAGCAACTAGGAAAAAAGTATTAGTCGGAAAATCTGAATTGTATCTATAATATCCTTCTGTATGGAATCCGTTCAAATAAAAAGATTGGATAAGTTCATTTCTCTGAGATGTTGCGAAGTTGTTTCGCAAATCAAATCATATTCTTGCCGAATACGTTTCTTGCTACATTCTTTCAAACCTTCTCGATACCTTATCGACAATGTCTCCCACAATCAGAAAAACTAAGTGAGATAACTAAATGTGTGTTTTAACCATTTCTTTCTTAGTTACATATTTAACTTTATTATCCATTGCAGATTTATCATAGATGGCTATTTTTTCTACTTATGTACGTTATATGTAACTGCCTGGCCAGTTTTAACACAAAAATGTAATGATTGTTCCAGAACAATGTTCAAGTTAGTGCAGATGAAACTTAATAGTTATCATTTTCAAAACAATATTCTCTTATTTAATATCCTAGGTTATAGAATTATCATCATTGATAAATAATAAGCCAATTGTTAATGCAAACTTAAAGCTGGTGCATTCACCAGAAGAACGGGTTGCAATTAGTACAATACCAACATTAATATTGCGATTATAAAATATTAGGATGTCCTGAAAGTAGAGATTTCAATCTTAATTGTACAAAGAATCAAGAATCTAGAGATGGCTAGAATCGCTGGGTAATTAGCTGGGTTTTGGCGTGTATCATATCGGCTCCTTGAACTGGAGTCTTGAATAAGGCTGCTACTTCATTGTCCTTATATACGCGTTAGTCTCCTATGCACGTAACCTAGGAAGTGTACTGCTTATTGTGTTCTGCGGTGTGTGTGTGTGTGTGTGTATTTTGTATATATATATATATATATATATATATATATATATATATATATATATACAACACAATTAAAAGAAACGGTCCAGCGGACTTTTTTAAAATAAAATAAATTCAAAACGAAGGAAACACACAGAAAGACACAGACATAACTCACATCGATATTTCGACCATCGTCGTCATCAGGAGGTGCGAAGAGCGAAGAGTCCCGCAAGAAGACAGGGCGGTACTCATATTATATATATATATATATATATATATATATATATTTTTGTTTTTTCTCTTTCATCTGTTAACTATATATAATATATATATATATAGATTATTTCGGCTTTTTTGCCGTCTTCAGGAGAGAAAAAAAAGGAAAGGAAAAAGAAACACGTGAAAGTATGCACCGACTGATACAAAGTGAGAGGGTATTTTATATATATATATATATATATTAGTGTACTTCGGTAGCAGTCCTTCTTTTATACATGATTGGTTATACTCGACCGACAATATTCAGTCGTGTATAACCAATCATGTATATATATATATACACGAGTTCGAGATTAACAAAGAGCAACACACAAAGTAGGGAAACACACTTACAGACTCAAATTTTCGGGTAATCCGTCTCGGGTAGACGGATTACCCGAAAATTTGAGTCTGTAAGTGTGTTTCCCTACTTTGTGTGTTGCTCTTTGTTAATCTCGAACTCGTATTGTGTCCAGTTTGGATCGTATTTCGTTTTATCAGAGTATATATATATATATATATATATATAACCAATTAGATGATACGATTCTTCGAACTGAATAAACTTGAATTTTCAAAGGAACACACAGAAATGAAATCACTAAAACTCACTACTATATTTCGATGGCCTCGTCATCAGGAAGATAGATGTGAATCACTCCAAAGGCTGATAACAACTGGCTTGCGTTCAAACAGTGTAGCCAACTTTCGGAGGGAGGGGAAACATGTATATGGTACAAACCGTACTGAGTTGTGATAACCCTTGAGGGCACCTTGAAGTATATTAGAATAGAACCAGTTATCTGCAAATACAACATTCTTTCTAAAACTTAAGTTGTTTTCTTTTCGTTTGTTTTGTTTTTACACATTAATTATGAGTAATCATTCTGTATAAATTTTTAATATTGTTTCACTATGATTTTAGCTATGTTATCCTAATTTATCTTTTTTTTTTAATTATTGCTTTATTTTATTTCTAGATATATTTTACTTTTTTACGTTTTGTTTATTTTTTTATTTTTATTTTTCTAGGTTTGTGAAAAAAAGTTGAAGAAGAGAAGTGTAAAACAACCGAGTTAGAGCGACATTTATCTCAATGAAGCACGGTAAGCTTTTCTTGCAATAGAAATAATGAAGATTACACAAATACAGGTTGTGACAAAGAGGGTGTAATCATAATCTTAATATTGTCTTGAGGCACCATCAGTTAACAAATAGACACCCTGCAACTCCAATGGTGCTACGTTTGTTTGCATTAGGCTATCCTAATAGACTTAAGGGTCTAATAATTATTACGTGTGACAAATTTTGTTTCTGAACTCAGCTACACATACTAAATTTTTCTTTTGTCGATGTCACATCAGGAGGTTATCGTTTACTGCTCCCTCCAAATGTTTGCTAGCTATTGTGACGACGATATTACGAAAATCATGTAAAAACTAGTTCAACTTTTCTCAGCAAGAGGTAAGGGCTAATATTAATTACCTAATATTACAGTTCTATATACATATAAGAATTACTGGTAGTGTTCACAATTTCAGAAAAATATCTTTTGTTCTAGACTATACTATTATACACATATAATAAATACAAACTAAAAACACACTCAAGGAAACTCTAAAACAACTACTTTTTGACACCAGTCAACATCAGGAATAGTTGAGCCACCGTATAGAAAGTCAGATCACATTAGACTTTTCTCAAAACTTCATAAGTAATATACATGTTTTGGAGTGGGCAGACTAAAATTCAGTTGTATTATATCCAGGCACTCAAACAAATTTTTCAATTTACGCGACACGAGAATTTATTTGTGGCTCCTGAATTTTCAAAAATTATTTTGAAATAATAACTATAGGTCTATTATTGAGGTATAAATGTCTACTATATGAATAAAGTAAATTTCACCATATGAAACTTTATGTTAACAATACGTCTCCTATAATGATGACGTGCAATGGAATGTACATACGAGTAGTGTAGTGTAGTGTAGTAGAGTAGTGTAGTCGTATAGTAGTGTAGGTTTTTCTCATTCTGATTTAAGAAAATCGTAAAAAGTAATTAAGCATTTATTGCAGTTACCTACGATTATGCTATAGTTTCTTTGCTTGGAAATTACACTTTTTTGATGTCCTTATTCATAGGATGCCTAAAAAGTTACGTTTTAATATATAGCATATGATATATAGGTGTACATAATTCACCTTATGTTATGTAAAAATGCAATGTATCTGTTTTTATTCTCACTATCCCAGAAATGTTTAGATGTCTGTTTTTAGACGTAAATCTTTTAGCACGTTAAGAATTTCCTTCCATGACTTCTTTATTCATGAAATTAAAAACATTATTTCCATGTTCCACTCATTACGTCCCCCCCCCCCCCTCTTATATTGACAAGGCTAAATAGGGAAAGCGTTCAATGTCAATCGTCATAGTTTACCATGTCATCAGCCGTTGAACCCAATTCCTAGTCTAGTTTGAATTCTTGACTTTAATATTCTTTTTTTCTAATAGTAGTAACGTATATACGTTGTTAGTTACAATCATTCTTAGTGGTATTAACAAAAATTATTTAGAATATTCTCAAACTATATAAATACATAGGTTATACTGGTATAGTAGTTAATTTGACGCAATTATGCATTAAAATTGTGCGGTAAACACACCAATACTCCATAAATAGAGCAAACAAAGGTGTTACTTTGTTCACTCTAATGAGAATAATGATATAAATTGAATAGTAGTTAAAGTCACCACGTATGAAAGATCGATGTTGTTAACGATTAATATCAAATTTAAATTTAGTAGTTCAAATACTTTAAACGTTAAACTGATCGTCTACCATGTTTGACAATAGCAGATGGCTTTTGTTTATTTCATACTGGACTCCTTTCTTCATCGTGATTTTCCAGTCATTTGTTCCCTTTTCTTACTCTTACGATCATTAAAATATCTCCTCAGGACCACACCAGATGCTCTATTTCACTTGTTTCAGTTCCAGTGTTACTCGAACATTGGTTTAGACGTTGATACTGTTTCACATGTTTAATTTGAAATCTGTTTATTTATATATATCTAAAATCGTATAGTATAATTCAGCATACTGAATTACAATAACATACTACAATATTTCGACATCGTTCTTCGTCAGAAACAGATGAGTCAATCCATGAGTGCCATGACGAAATGTGTCATCTCAGAGTTCCATCTCTGCAGCAGTTAACCGCATCCAAGTTTAATACACATTGAAGAATGTGTTTATTTATTTCTAACGTCCATATAAATAACCTTCGTTTTGTATGCAGTCCGAAGTCAGAAATTGCACTTCATTAATTATTTGGCCCTTATTATACTTACTTAAGTCAAGAGGAGTCATATTATCCTCATATTAATATAAATAAATATATATTATCCTCAATCATGTTTATCTGGGCGGAGATGTAAACGAGTCGCTGACATTGTATATGACTCGGGACCGACAGCATTATCCCCTCTCCAAGGACCGGTGTGCTCAAACATTTCTACCTGCCACATGAACAATTTAAGGTAATGACCTTGTTTTAATCGAATTTTAAGATT
The DNA here is from genome assembly GCA_026182355.1 of Hermatobates lingyangjiaoensis. Lineage (NCBI taxonomy): Eukaryota > Metazoa > Arthropoda > Insecta > Hemiptera > Hermatobatidae > Hermatobates > Hermatobates lingyangjiaoensis. The sequence continues at coordinate 1,284,121 of JAPFBL010000035.1, read as the reverse complement.
TGTAACATTTGTAAGTAGTGATTCTTCTAATTGAAATGTATAATAATAATGAAGTGAAAAAATCCCATGAATTAACATTTTAGTTTTATTTATATTACTTCCCAAGGTAAGTTTTGTTATAGTTGAGGTGAATTATTCCGTGAAGATATCATTCTGTGGAAATTTTCTAACAAGGTATGTGTTCTACTGCGATTATCCTGTGCAGGTTCCCTTTCAAAGAATGCACCAAAGTTTGTCATCCTCTATGAGAAAAGTGCAGTCATTACCACATTTTCACCTTAGACCTTCATCACTAACAACAAGACTCGACTAGAACCCTGAAATCTTTAATGACAAATCCACATCAAAGACGATTTAGTATTTTCAAGATTAATAAACCATTAATTTAAACAAATTATTTAATAACTTCGCTTGAAAATATATTTTAAAAAAAGAAACAAACATCCAGTAACTATATAAAAAAAAATGAAAGACAGTTCAATTCAATTTGGATTTTTACTGTTCTTCGTTATTTGAAAAGAGTGTTTGAGAAAAATTTACTGACGCTTATATCATGTAGAATGGTTGAAACGTTCAACAAATGTTAGAAATAGAATCAAGGTCTTTTTGAGAATAAAGGTAGTCAGTTAAATAAAGTCTATACTTTATTATTTCTGTTTATCGTTATTTCACTTGAAGTTTTTTATTTATAATGCGATCATTTAGAATCGAAGTTATATCTCTAAAACACTTTATCATGAGTGGCAACCCTTTTCACTCATTTTTTAAAAACTTTTTTTGCTATTAGTATTTTATATGAATTCATTCCATCTTTTTATTAAAGTACCCTTGAATTTCTAAACTTCATTCAATTGATAATTTGTATTATATACTGTGACGTCAGCCTGTTTTGCAATTGCAGAAATCAATAAAATCCTGATGATTATTAGTGCAATTGGATTAAATTGTTACAAATAATTATCTGATCATTTTGGTATGAATTCAATAATTGCTGTAGTACATAAGTAATAAATGATATAGGCTATTGCACTACAGTTCATTCAAAATAATCACCCGTACTTGACACAATTTGTTTTTTTATCTACACTCTGATGCCTGAAAGAGGGTGAACCATTTTAGCCAATATGGGGCAGGAGGCCTAACCTTTTTCATACTGCAGCACGATTTCAGACTGCTTAAACTTTAGCGTACTTTTGTCATAAATATCAGTATTGAGCAATAATAACATAGGGAGTGCCGCCGGTTACTCGCGTGACATGACGGCTGATGACCACAGTTGATACCACTAAAGTGGCTGTTTTACAGTATCAAGTGCCAGTTCTATATTTATTCATTTTCTATTTTGCAGCAGGTTGCTTCTCTTAATAAAATAATTAAGCATATATTTTGAAGAATCTTATAAATAAGACTAGTAATTCATATATTAATTGTTAATACATAATTGCTACAAGCCTTGTTGATCAAATATTCTACCTCAACATGCATCTCCTACTTCCTCCAGCTTAGCGTATTTCTGAAAGATAATTAATATGTTTAAGTCAGTTAAGTTTATTTGAATTTTTTTCTTTTAATATTGCTTTCTATGAATATAATTTAATTTGTTCTGAATGAATATATTTAAATGAAGTTTTCAATCTTTTGCTATATACAGGGTTAAGTTTCCCTCTGGTAGAGACAATTGCAAGTTACAACCCAATGTATGGCATTCCTCCCAGAGGACATACAGCTCTTGGCTCCATGCCGGAATGATATCATATACCCTTTTGAGAGCTTTATTATAATAAAATTAAGTGACGTAAATTTAGGATTGCTCATATAGAATTGAAATATGACCCGACCATAATATCACAAACAACTCAGAAAGAACTGACGCAACTGATTTTTATATTATGTCTGCCATCGTCATCAGGAATAGAAGTGACGTGCATGGTGGCCAGGCAGTTATAAAGTAGGTTACTGCTACTCCTGACAGTGGCGAGATTCTAAATATAGAAGTGGTTGTGCCATTCCTTTCCATGTAAGTCTGTGGAAGATCATCAACTGTTCCTGAACGCTTGTTTTCTTCATAATAATTTAGTTTTGTGTGGAGTTGTTCCTTAAACAATTGACTGGTAACTCACAGAACTGTCATTTTGTTACAACCAATTTTAGAATAACTAAATAACCACTCTTTCTTCTCCCAAACGAGTTTTTGAATAATCAACATTGAATTGGCAAATTGGTTTCCATAAAGATCACACATACTTAAAGATATGTATTTTGTTTTCCTATTCAAACTAGAATAAAAAGAATACAATTTTTTAAAGTGATGGACTAAACTAGAAACCATTAGACCATCAGGCTAAATGAAGGAAGGGTTATTCACCTTCAGGGATTGAGCTCTTTCGGTCAAATACATCATTTAGATGAGAATTTTTGTCGGGTGGTAAGATGGATGTTTAGAAAGCTTGCCCGTAGCCGAAGGCTGGTACATGGACTATCTACCGCTCAGGATGACTATTCTCATTCTTATACATGATTGCCATCCATGTATCTTGAAGGGATGTTTAGAGTGATTCTTAATATTCCTTCAGCAAGTGTTCAAAAGGTTTAGGTAAACTAATAACACGCAACTGCTAGGCATAGATCGGCATTCTTTCTACATGAAAGTTTTCGGATGGTCATAGTTAAATCAAAAGTGTCTCCAGAGACCATATCATTTATGAATGATCTGATTGATGACGATACAATAGTTTGAAACCAGGGAATAAGACAATGACTTATTAAGATGCTCTACGTGATCCATGAGTGGGACCTGCTTTTCTTTGCTTATAGCTGTTCTATCCTTGAGCATGCTTCACGTTTTGCCGACAAGTCCTTAGTTTTACACCAATGCAGTTCACTTTGCCACTCTTCATAGTACTTATCAAAACACGACTCATTAACAGTTTCAGCGACACATATTAAACGTACACTATGAGCTGTGCTATCTGCTGCACTGACGCGTTCCAAGGGGAAATTCCAGTTATATTTTCATATGAATAGCAATGAGTCCTTGTCATATTCCAACTTAAAATCCATCAAATTATTCATGATTAATTTACATTGACCTTGAAAGTAAATCAGAATGCTATCTCATCTTATAATAATTAGTGCATTTAAAGTAATATTGATGTATAAAATATTATGAGGTAAAATGAAAACCATTGACTTGCATCATTTATTGATTTCCTTAATCAATCAAAAAGAATATTTTTTAAAGTTGAAAGAATATTCGGGTTGAAAATATTGACAGAGAAGATGAGAACTGCAAGAGGGGATTACTGTATTCTTTGATGAAACAGGAGGCATAAGATTAACAGAATATAGCATAGAAAATAACTCAACTGTATAATGAGAAAAGAAAAGATACCACTGATATACCTGATACAATTGTTCCCATTTTATTTGATAATTATTAATTTATTTTATTCCTTATAAAATCAGCCAACAGCCATAATGATGATGAGCACACCTGTTCTCAAGAGAATACATTAGTTTAGCAACAGTAAGTGGGGTTACTATTTGGATGGTGTATGGCTCTCAATAAATATGGTTAATAGGTACCAAATCATGAATCGAAATGATCATTACTTCTCTCTATTTTTGTCTGAATTATACAACAAGCAATAGATTATTACTCCTTTTGTGCGTATGTTCTTGAATCATGTGTTACTGTAATACTCTCACACAGTTAAAACGATAACCATTAGCATAACTTTTCTTTCAAGGAAGTAGCTTTCTTGAGAAAATACTTCATTTCCACATTTCACAGTATTATTTTATTCAACGTAATTTCCTTCCTTTCAGAAAGAGAAAGTGTTGGAGAATTAAATTGTAATCTATTAAAAGGAAAAGTCATTGCTCAAAGGACTCTGTGGGAAAGCATTTATATTTGTAAACTTAATAATGCGTAACATTCGCTTCTTCATAACCTTCATTAAGTCACACAGTCAGATGTTAATTATTTCTGTTTAGGTTTATATTCACTAAATTCATATTCCCTTACTTTCAAAGTAAACTAAAATTCAATTCCGGTTAAAAGTACCTTACATATTTTCCAAAAACCTCTAGTCTTGTAAGTTGATTTGTCAATCTTGAATAATTTTTTCCATGAAAAACAATTTATATAACATTACAATTTGGCCTTCAAAGTACCAAACCTAATCATAAACACCTGAAAAAAATATTCATAAATCAAATTACATACATGTCATTAGTGAATTAAATATACATAATAAATCTTAATATGCAATTATAAATTGTATTATCCTCTTGCTATTTCACGTAGAACTTTAACAGTGCACCTTCTTCCATTAAGCACATAAATAATCCAAAATACTTTGAACTGCAGTTAAAACAAAATGTATTATTAACTGAGTCTGAATAAAATACATGTGTTACTTTACTACGAGTGTAAACAAAATATAATGATTATGAAAAAATTCAATCTTGAGATTTTGAAGAATCTATAGCACGGGTGTCATACATATGGTCCGTTGACCGGATGCAGCCCACCTGGGGGTTCGGTCCGGGCAGCAGGCTAAATCTGCATCATTAGGGAAAAAAAAGAATCAGTTTACTCTAATTTCCTTAAAAACCGGTTCTTATATTATCCGCTAGGGTAAAGTATTTTAGTATGCGCAGAGAACATGAAAGCGAAACTAACACAAGGAGGTGGTAGGATTGAACGTTTGTTTGGCGTATTATCCACTTTTACTTTGTCCTCGCACCTTCACCAGGGAAATAGGATACTGAGAGTCAGCTTTTAATAAAGATTTTTATAATTGGTTTATTCTTCTTTGAACTAATTATTATTATTATTAGTGACTAATACATAGAAAAAGATAGACTTATTCTTAGTTCTATGTATTAACTAAGCTGTATTCGGCCCCCAGACCAAATTGAGTTTGATAACCCTGATCTACATGTATTGAGGCATTTTGTGATGTTTTTGATGTTGTGACGTTGTTTTGATGCTGACGTATCTCTCTCTCTCTCTCTCTCTCTCCTCTCTCTCTCTCTCTCTCTCTCTCTCTCTCTCTGCGTATGTATGTATGTATGGATGTATGAGAAAGAGAGAGAGTAAGTGTGAGATGATGGTTGTTGTGTTCCAAAAAGTTTGTAAGCGCACTGCAATCCATACAGTTTAATATATCAAATTCATTGTTTACACTAAATTGGGCAATATAAAGCAATGGATCTCTATCCATTTGGATAATATTTGATCATGGAAAATGATCTTTAGATCAAAATGTGATTTAGGGTAACATTTTTTTGCTCCTAAACTACTTCCTCTAGAGTCTTATGAAACTAAAAGCTGCATTATATGAAAAACCAGTTTTTTTACAAAAGAAAAATTTCGTAAAAAAATATAAAAATTACTTGCAATTGATTCTGAAAGCTTGGGCACACGAATAATAAAGCTCACACTACATGACGGATCATAATGAAATTATAGCCAAAAATAGTGCATTATGAGAAGGTGAGCTGAATACATTTTTAATGAAATTACATGGACGAAAAGAAGCTAACTGGAAAAGAATAAATTTTTTGAGAAAACTCCATACAGGTTTAGTATGGCATGGAAAACATTTCAAGAAGTTTTGACTAACGCAAAAAACGATGTAATGAAAACTTAACATAGAATGATGATTCTCTTGCTATAATTATAAGCTTTGTTTACATTGACTTAGAAATTTACCATCATAATTTAGCTGAAACATAATTCTTGCTTAAAGGTTTAATAAAGACATTTAAAGGTATTTGAAAGAGTTAATATCATATATAAAAACAATAAAAGTTTATTCTGAGGTAAAATGGATGAACAAACAAAAGTCTCTACACAAGTGAAATTTTATTTAACAACAACAACGCGTTTCGAACACATTGTGTTCATCATCAGGAAGACACCGAAGGATGTGGTGATGAAGGGTTGGTCCAGTAAAAACAACTAGTAGGAAAATCTGGACCAACCCTTCATCACCACATCCTTCGGTGTCTTCCTGATGATGAACACAAAGTGTTCGAAACGCGTTGTTTTTGTTAAATAAAACTTCATTTGTTTGGAGAATTTTGTTTATTTATCCATTTTACCTCAGAATGAGTAAATACCACACAATTACGGATTACACAACTAATGAAATAAAAGTTTAAACTATAATAGGCAACGCTAAACAATCATATATTTGATGATGTTCTCCAGAGTGAAGTGAAAGGTTGTCTAGTGAAAGTATTGCAATAAATTTACATATTGCATCCTTTGAAATATATTATTAGATATATAGTTGGTGCAGTGTTTGATAAGTCAATTACTTTTGGTTATATTGGAGCATGAGGGCGGGACTTTTTTGTTCTTATGTTAATAAGGATACTATTTTAATGACACACCTCTGGTGATAGAATAAACATAAAATTTCATTTTAACTATTGTCTTAATACGAGTATTTCTTCAGCTTAAATATTGAAAGAGCAATATTACATTAAAAATAACAACTATTAGGTTCTATCTATAGTAAAATGAGAAGGTTTTATTAAGCATTTCCATAAGGGATGATATATCTATCTGATTCTGAGCAAAACAGAATTACCTCTATAAAATTTGGTTACCAAAACAGAGAACTGTTTAAGTCTTAAAGGAATCACTCTGGGATGCTTTTCAGATATTGAAGTAATTTCAATAACACGTCTTCAAATCCATTGAATGAAAACTAATCTAATAAAAACTAAATATGTAGAATGGATTACAACAATCTAACGCAAGAATAATTAGTGTTATAAATACAGCTAAATCAGTCCTTATACTTTCCTTAAGAATAAGTGAAGAATACCTAAGATCTTTTTTATTAAAAATACTAAACTATAACTCTTAAAGTTATGCCAAAAAAATTGGAGTCTCTTTAGGTAAAAGACTAAATTGAAAACGCCATGAAACATATACATTACTGCAAAAGCAATGTTTTTCTCTATGAGATTCTTTGGTAGATCATAAGGTCTTAATCCCAAATCTACAATTTTTTGTTCTATAAAATTAAAATTACTTTTGTTGTCAAATAAAGAAGTACCCACATTTGCTTTAAAAAACTACAAAGAAAGTGTGTCTAAGGATAACGGACTACTAGAAGAGTAATGACTACCTTATCTACCTTTATCACCACCATGGACAAAGGTCCCTCACTTGTATATTTTATACATGAAGATGAATTTGATGTCTCCTTATACTGGTACAGTATGGAAATGCTACTATGGTAGATAAAATCTTCAAACATTTTGTAGAACGAAATAGTAATAGTGTGGCTATATGTTGTCAAATATAATGCTAATCTGAAAAAAAGTGTTTTGATTGTACACCGTCGGGTTTAAAATTAACAATAATGAAAGCAGTAAAGATAAGTTAATTTTCATGTGGGTACCTAGACATAAAGGGTATTCAAAGGAATAAAGTACTTAGCACTCTGCAAACTTTGGAGTGGAACAAACGGTATCCTGGAGTTCTGTGCAACACGCTACCTTCCTCAGAGATGCAATCACACAGCAGATGAAGGAAACGTATACAAGTTGACCAGAACTACTAGAATAATTAAATCTAAAATATTCATTCCAACTGAATTAATTTTTTAGAAAAAACAAATCTTCTTTAAAAGGATTTAAGAATTTATGTAAAATAACTAAACAAACAATACATCATTAACTAGCACTAATGCTAGCTTCAATTAGTGTCGTACGAATAATGCAGACTATGTCTGGAAGAGACGGAAACCTTTGAACACATTCAAAGTCAATGTAGGGTAATCGCATTTAGAGGTTGAAGATTTCCAGAAAATTATACATAAAACTAGTAAAGTAGAGAGTTACTTCTCAAGGATAATTACGAAGTTGTTTAAAGAACTTAAAATCTGAAGTTGAATTTAGATACGGCAAAGGGACAAAGGGATGTGTACAAAACGACAGACTTGGCTGCCGTGCGGAAGTGTTCGCTGAGATTCAAGATATCAGATTAATAACATGTCATAGTGTTCTATGTCATTGATTTTAAGTTTGCTGTTACTCATAAATGGATATAGCCTTCATGAAATCATTATTGATATTACCCTTACACGCTAGCCAGATTGAACTAAAACCAAAACTCAATTGACCCTCTACGAGTTTGCTATTACATTTACTCATAGTGTAGTCGAGTGTAAGCCCCACCATATTTTTAAATATGCTGTACTTGTATCTTCATTTTTCATAGTATGTGATGCCTTATAAAAGCTTCTATTACTGAGAATTACTTGTTAAAAATCAATATTCTCAAAAACTTGAGTAAGAGAAAATTTAGAACTCCACGTCTATAAGAGCACTGACATGAAAAAGAAGTGACGGTAAAATTTGATAAGAATGGAGGTTAAAAAAAAATTATGTACCTAATTGGAGATTACTTTACATGCATAAATCCAATGGAAAAAATATTAGTTTACACTTATAATAATTGTGGTATTTCTTGAGATTCACCCAAGAGAATTACCAAATAATATAATTTACATCTTCCAAAAATAGAAACATTAATATTTGTATATTGCATTAATATTTGAAAAAATCAATTTTTTGCTGCTGATTTGATTACTGCTAAATCTTTAATACGTTTTTTAAGCAGTAGTAGGTACATTAAATAAATTGTACTACAAATCGTAGTGATCTCATCATAGTGCTATTTAAGTATTATAATAAGTGGTATTAAGTCAATGAACTCGTCTGCGTGGCATGTAATTAGTTTTCTGTTAGCACGAAGTAGATTGCTGTATAGTTTCACAATGATAGGAAAAGTTTAAATTAACTTTACTGAAACTGTTTCACTGTTCTTGTAAGATCTGGAAATTAAATTACTTGAAATATATATATAGTTGTGAAACAAAAACATAACAATTATGTTGTCCTGCCAAAGAATTTTAGATAATATAATAGAGGGTGATGAGTATTTAATTTTGTTATAAATTGTGGTTGTAAAATAAGTTAATGAAAATTATGAAGATGAATTTTATTTAATATCAATTAAATATATCATATTATAAGTGTTATTCATGTTGCATGGTGACTTTTAGTTGATTCTGGAAATGCCCACCATCTCCCTAGATATATACGTATCACGTGTCACCATGATTCAATAAACATATCTCTCAATAAAGTGTCATCAAATTGCTGTATACAATTGCTGATGTCTTCTTTCAATGAATGTACATTGAATTTACGAAACTGTTACATCCAATTATATCCAAGTTGTTAACACTGTAGTGAAAGACATCTTCAAAAACATGATGACACGTGCCACAAGATGTATTTAAGCGAATGGTGGTTATTCCTACTATCTACTCTAAAGTTCACAAAGCAACATGTCATTCACATACTATATGTCTCCTCAATACTTGATGACATAATTAAATTTGATATGTACATTATGGTTAATGTTGAAAAAAAAACGATATCCACATACATTTTAGGAACATTATTTTACAGATGCAAGGCGACAACATTCAACAAAGAAATCAAATGCTTATGACGTTCTGAACTTGTGGTTACCAATTAACAAACATTAGAGATAACGTCACTATTTAAAATGTAAATTTGCTAGAAAGAATGATGAACAGTGGATCTGCTGTGAGCTTTGTTAACACAAAAGCAATTGCTGTTTATGCCTAAACTGATTTTCACAGTTTTGACTTGAATCAATGGTCCTTCGTCCCACATTTAGATATGCAATGCAAGTTGAGAAGTACACATGTTTATTCATTTGTTAGAGATAATACTCCACAAACGAAAACTAGTTGTTGTAGTGTAAATCAAGTTCCTCAAAACTGTTATTCAAATTAGTTTTAATATTTCACCAGTTATGTTGTATTTCACCATGATGTTATCCAAGTTTTTATATCAGAAACAGGTAAGACATTTGAAAATCTATCTTTTTTAAAAAAAATTACTGATGATATACTAAACATTACGCCATTGTGAACTGCCGGTTTATTCTGTTTGAGTCAATCATTTGAGTATTTCTTGAAACTCCACTGATCTATTTTGTTCACTGCACGTTTTGGTTTGATGAGTGACAAAACTTTTAATGGAGGGAAAAACCATTCTGTTGTACAATTTGCCTCCATTAATGTAAAAAACTATTTTTATAAAAAAGTTGAGTATTTCAAAAGGGAGACTCTAATATGTTTTGTTTTGTTTCTTTACAAAATTTCCTCGTTGGTGAAACTGAAATTTCCATTTCCTTTTTTTATCCACAAGTGCGAAGTTATAAGAAAACTCACTCTTAAAGCCTTTCGCCTTTAGTACTGTTCTAGCAGTGACAGTTCTGGTTCGTGTATTATTTAGCGACCATTTTGCTTATGGGTAAGACATATTAAGAGGTTAATCCTACCTCTTAATCAGAAATCCTAAATTTTACCCCACTTAACTTTTGTAAGAGTAGGGATTTTCAGCAAATGCCTAACTTCACACAGTCTCGGAACCTGCTTTCCGTCATATTTTCAATTTCTCACAATAAAAGTCTAGACTTATGGCCATGACTTCAATCAGCAATCGTCTGTATTAAAGGTTAGCTCTACCTGTCAGACTATACTTGACCATGGAGGGTAATATCAAGTGCTAAACCTTCATGTTAGTGTTCAAAACATTATTGTAGACCCTTATGTTAGTGGTCACAGTATTATGGCAGACCATGATGTTAGTGGTCACAGCATTATGGTATACTTTGATGTTAGTGGCCACACCATTATGGTAGTCCCTGATGTTAGTGGCCACACCATTATGATAGTCCCTGATGTTAGTGGCCACACCATTATGATAGTCCCTGATGTTAGTGGCCACACCATTATGATAGTCCCTGATGTTAGTGGCCACACCATTATGATAGTCCCTGATGTTAGTGTTCACACCATTATGATAGTCCCTGATGTAAGTGGCCACACCATTATGATAGTCCCTGATGTTAGTGGCCACACCATTATGATAGTCCCTGATGTTAGTGTTCACACCATTATGGTAGACCCAGATGTTAGTAGTCACAGTATTATGGTAGACCATGATGTTAGTGGCCACACCATTATGATAGTCCCTGATGTTAGTGGCCACACCATTATGATAGTCCCTGATGTTAGTGTTCACACCATTATGATAGTCCCTGATGTTAGTGGCCACACCATTATGATAGTCCCTGATGTTAGTGTTCACACCATTATGGTAGACCCAGATGTTAGTAGTCACAGTATTATGGTAGACCATGATGTTAGTGGCCACACCATTATGATAGTCCCTGATGTTAGTGGCCACACCATTATGATAGTCCCTGATGTTAGTGTTCACACCATTATGATAGTCCCTGATGTTAGTGGCCACACCATTATGATAGTCCCTGATGTTAGTGTTCACACCATTATGATAGTCCCTGATGTTAGTGTCTCACACCATTATGATAGTCCCTGATGTTAGTGGCCACACCATTATGATAGTCCCTGATGTTAGTGTTCACACCATTATGGTAGTCCCTGATGTAGTGGTCATACCATTATAACAATTTGAAGAAGTCTCATGAATTTCTTTTCCAAACTTAATTAGTCTTATTAATGTTCATCCCTTCTCTTAGCTTTTTATACACTTATAATTGAGAAGTGCAAGTTAGACTCTGGCGCTTTATGGAACATAATGCGGTAATGGTTTGGTCCACGCAATTTATACATTTGATTTTCACGGCTGATACAATATTAGTACTAATATACTTATAGTACCATAGCAAATATAGTATATCCATATAATGATAAATGCAGCATTACACTTACAGCATACACTATATAGTAATATTGTAGTAGAGTATATGCGTATAATGATAGATATGGTATTTATACAATCACGATGATTTTGAAATTTCAAGAAAAAATATTGTACAAGATATTTTTGGCTGTTCTTTCAACTTGCTTTGAACAAGTATAAAAATGAGTATAACTAGACCATGAAAGCTTGAGAAGCAAAGGCGGGGTTCGGTTGAGCCACAAATGTAATTTGAGTTGGCTGGTGTGCCCAGTCATGCATTCAGACCTGTTCGGCTGATTCCTTGTGTTACGTCTCTACAAATCATGTACCCATCATATAACGGTGTTAGCTGCTTGAAAACAAATCGATCCTTAAACACTATCAACTCACATGTGCAAATCAGTTTTCAAAAAAGTTCATTATCAAAAACATGATTTACCTTTAGGAATAATGTTCCTGAACACTAAATTTAACCAACGTTTATACTCGTAATACCTTTACCTGTTTTGGTTTTACACTTCAGTCTTTCAACCAAAACTGAAATGCGTAAAACATCACGAGGACCAACCGTTTCCTGACAAATGAGGAAAACAACAAAGTCCTAGTGGGAGAAGTAAAAGAATAAGGTAGAGGGAGAAGAAAGAAGAAGCATACAAACGCTAACCATATCGAGACCATTCAAGAAAACGTAAGTCTGCCATAACCAGCACCTACAAGCAACGTCCGGATAACCCATCGGATTAATAGACAACAAAAGTTGCCAAATCACACTCACCAAATCCCACCCGTGGATGGGAAAAAGTCTTAAGAAAGTCGGGTGACTGTCGGAAGAAGAAAAACTTTTAGGGACACGTATCTCTTAGCACACGACCTAGTGGACTTTCCACCGACGGACGGTTACTCAAGTATCCGAAAGAGGAAAGCCCCTGTTTTGCCACCACAGTGAGAGAGACGTCTTGAAAAAGACAGGCTCAAGCCGTACAAAGACGGGCTAGAGCATCATCGAAAGGACTTTCCGCCGCAGACACCAACCCTGGGACAAACCAACCCAACCATGCCTCGCAAGAGAATTCTTGAAAAAGACAGGCGTTAGACGTATATGTCTTATGTGGACGGATGCCCAAGCCTGCACGCCGACTCTCTCGCCGACCCAGACTAACCATCCGCCAAGTTGTGCCTTTCTTAGTTCATGCCATGAGAGTACAAAAACCCAGGCATGTTAAACCCCCCCACCACGACAAGGTGAAGGCACATCGGGGGGGATATTAGCCTTTGCACTGCAAACATATATTTTAATAATACTTTCCTTCATTACTTTGTATTTTTCATTCTTATATGGTCTCTCTCTCTCTCTCTCTCTCTCTCTCTCTCTCTCTCTCTCTCTCTCTCTCTCTCTCTCTCTCTCTCTCTCTCTCTTCCTCTCCCTCTGTGCACATATAAGTAAAATAAATAGAAGAAAATACTGATAATAGTTCACTTCTGTATCACTTCATTCTAAGTTGCCAGAAGTAGTATTATTATTCTCCCTTGAGAGTCAAGTATGTTAGTACACTAAGTATTATCGATTGCCTATCGAGCAGAACATTACTTCCTCTGATGAAAACAAATAAAGACAATAAAACATTTTAGTTCACGTTTTCTGGATGTGCTATTTGGTTTATTATCCTTGCTTAATTATTTTGTTTATTTAAATATGTATATTCAGTTTTTATTTTATATCAACTCGAGTAGAAATACCTTGATAAAGAAATGCTAAAACACGCACTCTCATTTACAAGTGCTATCTAGTAGTAATACAAATTTTGCAGTACAATAACTTCATCTTCTCAACAAGTCATATTATATTTTATTTATATACTAATATAACACTATTAATTTTTATTACGTTAATATAATAGGAAATATAGCCATCTATTTGGGTTTACTAAGGCACAACCTCACACAATCCACATAAAGCTTGTACTTGCTGTTACTTGCTAAGCACACATGATTTACTAAAAATACTATTTAACAAAATTGCAGACGTTACAAACCCTTATAAGACTCTTAGACAGAAAATCTAAACTCACACTAACAGACAGACTACTCCACATATACAACACTATCTTGAAACCTTCGTTGTCTTATGCCATAGAACTTTGGGGTTCTGCCAAACCTTCAAATATTCTTCCTATACAAGCAATTCAATCAAAAATACTTAGAAAACTCTCACATCACTCATTTTACTTCCCAAACATAATCATTTACAGAGATCTTAAAATCCCCTTCGTTCGCGATTATGCAAAAGACCGCTACAAAAGATTCCAAAGTAAACTCTCAACTCATCCAAACCCACTTGCCTAAAATCTTTCCAAACATTAAAATTTAAGCATTAAAACATTAGTGCAATTAATAAATAAAACAGAGAAATAATCCAGAATTTATTCCTTAGCAAGAACAAAAGGCAAAACACCTCTATAAGTATAGCGTTAGATATACAAAGTATATTGGAAAATATGATATTTATTAAGAAAGAAATTGCCGACATCTTTCTTAAGTATACACCAAAACATTTTTTTTTACAAAACATATGTCAGATGAAGATCAAAATGTGGAGATGACGAAGGCATAGGCCTGTTGATACGTGGGTTCCCAGTAGATTAGATCACTGAAGTTGATTGACATCTTCCATTGGTGAAAGCACATACTGTTGGCTGCTTCGTAATGTGACTCGCTCATAGATAATGGATGCTAAATTATTCATAAAATACACCACTACTCCTTAACTAGCACAAAAGACAAACCTTCATAAACATAGCCATTAGATGGAAAACAAATTATGGATATGAAGGAAATGTGAAAGTGATGAAGAAGAAATTGAAAGTAGGAGTTTCAGTAGTTATGAAACTTTTCCCATATATTTAACGATACTTGGTACTTCGGTATAAGAGGTTTTCAAGATACGAGGTGAAATTCTCATGGAAATTCCTTTCTGCCTAACAGTAAAATACGAGCACATCGCGACCTCATAACACCACGGTAAGAAATCGTAAAAATAAGCAATAGCCTCATTCCACATTTTCGTTAGCATTAGCATCCGACTTTTTGCGTCAAATCTTAATACTGCCAACAAATCAAAACTAGAAAAGTAAAAAGAAGAATGTAGCTTACTACTGTGAGTAATACAGTAAAAATCAAGTTTATTTATGAATTTAGTAATGTTAACGATTGTCTAAGACATACAATACTTGCTTTGGAAATTGAATTCCTTTAATTATTTTTGAAAAATGAATGATAAAATATTAAATTAATTTCACATAGACTTTAGTAGGCAATTATATGACACAATTTACTATAATACACCCACCTAACGTCTATAAATGGCTTCTTGTTTCGTCTCTGATTGCTGCAGGTTTCAGTCTATGGTACAAGATAAATATCATATTAAAACTGCGCTTTTATTATTTATGAGAATTTATTATGATCGACTTAAACTAATGCATAATGTTTTTTATAATTAACTATTATCATAATTTCCCCCACACTTAAGGACTATATAAATGTCACTCGACGCTTGGAACGTATTACTCTAGGTTTTATGTTATTTCTTATAGCATAAATTGTTTTCATTAACTAATAGTTTTACGTATGAGCTTAGATACGAATTAAATTTGCATCTCGAGATGCTACTGTTTAGTATTAATTAATAGAAGTGTTTAGTAAATTGATGAGCTACAAGCATAAAGTTTACGAGGCTAAATTAGTTTCCTCACAGGGTTAGATCTTCATGGAGGGTGTTCATTTGCCAAGTTGCAAGTGGAGTTGATAGTTAAATACAGTGATTTTGCTTAGTACTGATATTCACATTATTTATAAAAAAAACATTATTAATTATTAATTAAATTTAATAAAATTAAATTTGTTAATTGTGTTATTGACATTTTGTAACTTGTGTATAACAAATTATTGAAATATATTGCTAATTATTTCAGTTAGTTTAGCAACAGGTAAGGCCTTATTCGTTAAATTTTAGAAATTATATGACTTTCTGTCAGTTGCGGCTTTATAAAGTTGTTTTCAGAGTATAAAGTATGTATTGTTAGTATTTGGTGCCTATTTTAGTTGAGGTTGAACCAGGTCATTCAGTCCAAGAGTAACCTTGGAAAAGAATATCCTTTCCTTAGAATGGATTTCTATAAACATTATGTAGTAAATACAAAAGTTCTTCCTTTACAATAACTAATAAGAAATCTTTTCTAGTTAGTTTTCTTTACTTCAGACATATGCTAAAGAAGCGTGTCTTTTATAAACAGAACACCATGAGAATTCTCTTTGAGAATACTAATGTTTATATAAATAATTCTGGAAAGAGAATGCTGTAACTTGTTGAATCTCCCATGAAAAAACAAAACCAGTTCCTGTAAGAGATTGTAAAGAGGAGCTGTTGATTCTAGCTACAAGTGTTGTATTGTGAAACATTCCCATTCGCAATAATTTCTATATCCCCTCACGTCGTCTCAGTTTATTGACTCTTCCAATGGTTGTTTTAAACCAAACTTCCCATAAATTAAACAATTATATGTTTCTAAAATTGTTTTGCTTAAAGTTTCTATGGTGAGTGTGTGAATATATAAGAACAAATCATCGGAGTTATGACGTATTAGGTATAATTCAACTAATGACATCTAGGTAGTAACAGTAGAAACTAATTAAATACATATTTTTGTATTTTATAAATATCAATATATATTAGAATTGGAAAATGTTAAGAATTATTTCTTGAAACTCCTTTAAGCTTTAAGATCCAATTACACAAAAATAACATATAGATAGAACTGGCATAATCACTTTTATATTTGGATGACTGAATCAACCTTTAAGAATTATTCGTAGAAATATCAAGGAGAATCGTGCCAGTTCTTTCTTCATAAATTGACGTCTGAACCGTTTCTTTTTTATTGTAATAATATTAATATTAAAAATAGAACTAAATTTAGTTGATAACTGTTTCTAAATAATCTTTTCAATTTCCCTGAATAACATTCTCGTTATTTTGTTTACACAGTGTACGGTATTTCTTAAATTCGACATACATTCTTGACAACTAAAGATGTTGTAAATCATATGACGACTATTGCTGTAGTTTTTTGAAGAAAGCTAAAACGAAGCAGGAAGGAGAAAGAACTTTCAAAATATCAGCCTGGGAAGAAAAAAAGAAAAGTTATATTTTCTATTATAAAAGAAAGAAAAAAAAACTATAAAGTAATAATCAATGATAGAAGAAAATAAATTAGTAGTTACAATAATGACAAAGATATGTTCAAAAATATTAACAGTTTAAGTTGAGACCAGGTGGTTGGTATGTTTGTGAGAGAAGATCGTATTTGTCCCTTTCATTGTTTTCGTTTTAGTTTGTACACTTATACTTATATTGAAAAACAATCCGATATTGGACAAATAAAAGTTCGAAAATAAACTTGAAAAACAGTCAGAAAACACATAGTCTCTAATTTTTGGTTTAACCGTCATCACGGAGCTGAAAAAGAGAGACCAAGAACATTAAGTCACGACAGACAGACACTTAGAAGTGATGCATGGCTAATCTAATTATGAAATACATCAGGAACTGATTATCTTTACTCATTTATTAAATTTGACTAATTTTCACCTCATGTTATACCGATTCTCAATTATATTGAATTATTCTTTCTGTTTATATTACTTTTAACTGTTTTATTAGTATACATGTTTTAGTCATAGTAAATAAACTTTGAAACGTCTATTAGAACAACGTTGGCTACAGCTGCAATGCATAAATTCCTAATTTGTCCTTAATTTGAAACTTGTGAGAAAACTGTTCCAATTAGACTGGACTTAAATTAATTGAAATTCTAACTATGCATAAAGCTTTCAATATTACGCCCAAATTGTTTCAAATCAAAATTCTTGTTGCCTAAAAAGGTAAAAGATTCCGGAATGTTTTAGTGAAAATATGGTGTGATTTATTTAAATTCTGCGTTTGTCAGAGGAAAAGAATTTCAATTGGGCATTATTTTGGCGTGATACTCAGTCCTATTGTCATAACTGAGGTCACTGAGATGTCAATAATGTAACATGTTTACACCTCCCTTCCAGCATTACTCAAAACATGTAAATTAGTTAGCATAAGTTTGCATTTTTTGTATCTATTCATTTTTCTGAATTGCCAATAAATTTGTTATTTTTGTTAAGTGCTAGCAGCTGGCTCTCTTTTACTAAACTTCTTATATCTATTCTGAATTTCAAGTTTTTTTTCCCTAAGTTATCATTTTTGAAGTTCAACTTTAACATTTTTGTGACATTTATAAATATTATTGAGATTATTATAATACTTTTATCTTTACGGAATCTATTTCAAGTTTCTCAAGGATTTTGAACACATGCCTCATAATTCCTTTCCTAATGACTTTTCTCTTTTAGTTTGCACACAAGCGGATTCACACGTTTCTGGTTTCAAAAATTCCATTCTTTATTAGACAATGAAAAGACTATTTTACGCTAGTTTGAAAGCTACTTCCCTTTACTTATTCACTGATCACAGACAGTCTAAGTTTAATATGACTGATTCTCCAAATACAGTAATATATAGTAGACATTTTAGTATTCTATTCAAAAGGAAAAGAGAGTAACATACAAAGCATGAATACTGAATCAAAGGATAATCACAACCTGTCGCGCTTATCTACATCGAGAAAATTATCAGTATATTTCAAACACCTTAATAAATATTGCCAAGCTATAAACTTAAACAATCTACATAACTAGTATATTTAATATTATTTTATTATTATTATAAATTATTAATATTAATTAATCTCACAATTAATTTTTTTTTTCAAAGTTTAAAAAATGTAATTAACAGTAATTTACTTAAGGAAATTAAACAGAAATTGTTTTATTGAGTGAAATAAGACTTTATAAGTAAAATCTATTAATTTGAATATATTTTACACATTTCAGAGAAGATAGTACTGGTATTCTCTTAATCACTCCGCTTTGGTAGACTCCAAGAAAAGAGAACCTTTACACTTGAAATCAGCATTTCATCATATCTGATATAATGACTGCAGCCAAGTATGAACCAAAATATTGTTTAATTCTGAATTATCTGTCAATTTGATAATAAGTTTACTTATAATTGAAGGAGATAGTAATGGAGTGATTATGTGCCTCTAATAGCCTCTAGCTCTCAACCCCGACTTTCGGCCTTCCCTATTAACCTGCTATATGCAGGGACAAAAGAAGGAGGAGAGAAGGTGATCAGGGGATGGGTCTGACCGCCTTCGTTTCACATCCTTCCTAATCCCCAAATCCCCTCTTTTTATACTAGCCGCAATCTAAGGTGTTATGCGATCCGTGCCGAAGGATGGATGATACAGGGGTTACTGTATTATGAACGGAGCCTCAAGGGTACAAGGTAAATACCTTGAGTAAATAGCCTTACTTCGGAGCGGCCAAAATACTACCGATAGAGCTTCAGGGATTTTCTCCTGTATAATATTAAGGAGAAAGAAGTCCGGAGACCACCATCCGGAAGAGCAGAGGGTCTAAAAGCGCTAATTAGTGGGAGCCAACCTCCCACAAGTTCACCTCAGGACCCGAAGAAGGAGAAAGAAAGTTACTTTCTTTCGAAACGCGGGGAGCCTGAATGGACATTAACAATTATGGTTTGTGCAGATTCTGCAAAGAGGAGGAAGAAACACTGTTGCACCTGCTGACTGACTGTCAGGCAACCTTGCTGCACAGAGGTAGGTGCTTCGGGACACTCAAAAAAAAACATAGAAGAACTTTTACTGCTGGAACCAGCTTCTTGGAGGTGTTGAAGTTAACTGTTGGGTACATAAGTACTGAAGGGGGGAAGTACAATAGTTTTTTTTTAAGACGCAGTGATATAGGCACCCTCAAGTAGTATTAATAAAAAACAATATATAATTGAAGTATTTAGTGGTCATCGTCCTGAGACCCATTCCTTTGGAATTGCTTTAAAGAAAACATGTTTAGCAAACCAACATTTTGTAGAGAAAGAATGAATTTATAAAGTTATGTCTTCTATTCTGTTCCTTGTGAAATGAGCGATGCAGTTCCCATGAAGCTTGAGAACCAGGTGCTTTGTTGGTGTCATTCATATAGGGTTTTTAAAAACTTCCACCGCATACGCTCTAATATCCTGCTTATTCATCTTAAAGGTATATTTTAAAAATAAATTACAAATATTCAAAATAGGAAATTACTTTTGAATGACTTTGTACATCGTTAAAACTGTATTTGCTGTACTGCAGTGTATTAGAGTAAGATTATTTAAAGAGGACATGAGATCGTACAAGAGTTACAAAATATTAAATTTTTACTTATTGATTTATGCATAAAGAATAATTACGGTAATTTATAATTAGTACGATAAATCAATAATGGTTTCTTTTTTCACATAAAACTTTTCCCAGCGCTTTTTTCTCGCAATTCCATTGCTTCATTAAGTCGTTATGAGTGTAACTTGACATTTTTTATGAAGCATTGTAAGGTGTATGGGCGCATTTGTCGGTTGCCTAAACAAGACAAAGTCTCTGCGTGTTCACTATTAATCAACCAAACCGGTATCGTTACTAATAGATAACGTGCTTTGTATCGATTGGATTTGTGCAATGTCTTTGTTTAAACCTGTAATAGAACCGATAGATTTCTAAGATATTGTCTTTTTTTTTATCAAAATTAGCAAAAGAAAATTTCGAATCACCCAATCGTGATTCATTTTCTTCAACTTTTCTTTTAAAATATCATTTTATGTTCAAATAAATCAAACTTGATTTCATCTAATCGTTTGAAATGTCGAAAAAGTAAATTTCGTTTTCTTCTTTATACAAGTGGGGACCGAAAAAGTTATCCAATGCTAGTAGTTTTTAGTGATTGTTGTGGAGAACTCCAAGGTTCCGCAAAAAAAATGATAGTCCCGTAACAAGATGATAGTATATTATTCATTTCCATTTATAATAAAACGTATAAACACAAACAAGTGTCTCAACAAAAAGAATTCTATAGATATAAAAATCCAGTGTCTGCCTCTGTCAGTGCTGTAGAATTGACCACATTACTTCCAGTTTCAATGGCAGGGGTTTGATTGTCTTGAAAGTTTTCTCCCCCAAGTAAATATCGACAATTTTGTTCATATATAATAGTGCAATTATGGTAAAGAGACTTCCTTGATTAGTCTTAAAAGTCATCAGCAATAACAAATTTAAAAAATCTATTACATTATATAGATATAATGTATATAAATTCTATATAGATAGAATTTAGAAAGAAAATTAAATTAAACCGATAGAAAATTTCATTTTCTACAATTTATATACTAATATTTTCCTTTTTGAATTCTTCTAAGGTTTTAAAATCTTAAAGGACTTTAAAGTGCAAAACAAGCGTTTACATTTATTACCATGTTGACATTCAGCCGTCAGTGACGCAAGTCCTCCTCTGCCGAGCAAGTTATGTACTTTTTTTCTCCAATTAATATTATAATGTTTCAGTCACTTCATTCGATCGGTTTGATTAAAAACCCTACCTTAATTAATAGTATTATTTCCATGTCCCATGCTTACTCGCACACTCTCATTTTAGCGCTGTACTAGGGTCCGCAGGCTTTGCTAATTTTCTATGTCACACCCATTTTAATTAATTTACATTACAAGATTAATAGTAAAGGTTCAAAGTTCTTCTTTTCTAATTTCATGAGTATAAAAGTAAATTCCTTGATAATGTTTTATTTTTTTAATATGAATTACTTATATGTGTATAAATATAGGCTGTTTTTATAAGAACTGTCTTTTCATAGATTACTAATTCCAAATATATATACTAACATTTCGGTCTTTTATATTCAAACATATTTTATAAATATCAAACTTTTAACTGATAATTGTTTATTTTGAGGAGTGTTGGTACATATAATCAATAAGTACGATAAATAGAACTCAAATTAAAACGAAGCTCAAAACTCCAATCAAATATCTTTAACGGCAGTGGGAGGTGACAAATGTGGTTTGAGTTTAGCAACTTGAATTTTTTTAGAAAAAATCAAACTTGTGTTTTTAAAAATGAAATATCTCTAAATAATTCAACTTTTTAACGCTATAATAATGTTTATAACTTCACTGTTACAATTATAACTTGGTTGTTACAATTTTAAATTTAGTTTTAATTTTAAATCTTGTTATATGGTAAAACAACTCCTGATGATGACCAGTTCTTGATCGAAAGTTTGGTGCTTATAGAATATATTAAAATACAAAGGATTAGTATGTTATTAAATATATTTATAATTTATAAATAATACTATTTACTACTAGTATAATAGTATTATTATTATTAGTATATTATTATTAATAGTATTAGTATTATACTATACTAGTATAATTTAATAATTTATACTATTATATAGTATAAATATTTTTTTTTTAATACTAGAATTTTAACAAATTTCAACTTACCAAACATTTTGCTTAGATTACGATATACATAAATGACAAATCTACAGAAGTTTTAAAAGAAAATCCTTTTTAATTATTATCTTTAAATAATAAGCTTGGTGATACCTTGGTGGGTTGCAATTTTAGGCAAAAACGAACATGAGACAATTAGGTTGTTACAATCAACAAAGGTCCAGTGCTGAAATCAAGAAATGATTCTACAGCCAAACTGGAACAAACGAGTTAATAATCAAGGACTCGAGAAAAATGGAGTGATGTGACGATTTCGAGGAAAAAATCAGCCTTCTTGGAATAGTGAACACTTTTAATGATAACGCTATATGATACTTAAGTAAGATAATAGGAAAATGCTATGGCCTAGAAAGAAGACAAGCATGGCTTATGTTTCTAATGTTCTTGGTAAAAGAGAAGAGTCATGCATAGAAGGGAGATCCAAGGCAACTCAAGAGAAAGAAGAAAGAGAAAGCCCTGTAAGGACGATACCCAATGGTGTGAAGAGGAAATGAATATTATTTGTATCACGCTATTCTTTATGGGTTAACTGTTGTGTAAATACACGTCACTCCGTATTTTGTATGAGTAAATATACAAGAACATTTCATCTGATGGTAAAGAAAGCGTGAATCAATTCTACTATATTTCTTACTGGAAAAATTGCTTCAGTTTTCGAATAAATATGTTCTGAAATATAATGTTGAAATGGCTTATGTTGTAAAAGCGAGGCTACTGTATATTAAAGGTTGTGGGTGAAGAGAGTAGTACATGGATGAGGTTTGGATGCAGGCAGTAGGCCTCGGTGAGAGGACAGGCCACTGGAGAGCGCGCTGGTCAGGCTGTCCCCGGGGCTCTGGGTCACAGGCACATTCTTAGCCGCATACCTCCAATCATTCCCCTCTCGCTCCCTCCCACGTCAAGTCCTTCTTTATTCGTCATCCCAGTCTTACCTTACACCACTAGTCATTAGTCAAATTGAAATTTGTACCTCACCAGAAAAGAAAAAACAAAGCATTTCATTGTCGCATTCTCGTACTTCAGTTGCATCAAAATAAAGTTCCTTGACATAATATATCTGGAGCAAATTAAAACTACCTACATACATCAAATATACAAATAAGTAACCTTTTTAAATACAATGCTTAATTGAAAATGGATTTGTAGCTACTCTGCTATTCAAGAAGGGAAGGCGTAGGTTATACCTAATTTGAATCAGGCATTATTCAATCATTACTGTTAAAGAGATTTTATGCCTTTCGTTCTATCCAAGAAGCGAAAGTGTAGTTTATTCATAACGAATGCTGGTGATTGGACAGCTGTCTCTGCAGCTAGTGGGAGCAGCCCTATTGTCATTAAGCAGGGCTTTCTTTACTCTCGTTTACGATCACCGTAGGATTGATACCTTCAATCATAATCCATAGCGGATATATTTGTGTTTAACCCAAAGTATATGAATTATCTTCATTAATTATTTCTATATGATCACAACAAGTAACCAATGATAAATGGAAACACTCTCCAATAGTAGGCATGACGATTATGACGCTCACAGGTTTATTATCACTGATTATGGTCATGACATTACAATCAATAATTATGGTAAATAATCATTGTCAATAAACATTGTTAACTTTACTATATTACAGAAATATTGCATAATATTGATACAAAGAAATCTGGAATTTAAAATCGGTAATACGAAGAGGTCTAAATTAACAAATTTTTTGATGGTATATATTAACAAAGAAACTTTGAGGGGTAGTTAATTTAATTACATTAAATTATCATAGTTTAATCCAAATAATTTACCAAAGTAAAAACTTTCTGCATTGATGACTTTTTGATTTTCTTCAAAGAAATCAAGTTCTTTATTAAGAAAAAAAAAAGAATAAAATGTTTAGAAAAATTCTTATGATTTTCATTCTACTCAGGGTACTACTAAGGTTCCGGAATTTGATGAAACATTTATATTAAAATTAAATTGATAATCTTGTTTATCTTTTTGATATTATTGTATAAAACAAAGAACAATTCAAGCAAAACGTATTGAGATTAATAGTTAGGAAAAAGTAGATGATGTGAGAATAGTATTGAGATAAATCCGTCCCCCTTGCAGGAGCACTGGAAGAGTCTTTTTAGTCTCAGGATGAATCAATCATTGAGTCATTCCACCAAGTCCCCTGGCTCGGCTTCTGTGAGCACAACGAAGCCTTTAAATTGAAAGCAGTGCCTCAACAAAGGAGTCTTTTCAAAAAAAAAAACCCCCCTCTGAGTAAGTTGATGTTTGCCAGGGATTTTCCTATTCACACATATTCGATTTTAAGACTTTCAGTTTTAGAATGTTTTTACTTCTAATGTTATTTTTATTTACTTTAAGATGTTTTTTGTCATTTAAAAATTAAAATAAATGGCTTTATATTAATATTGTGTTTAGTTTTTAAAGGATTAGAAGTTTGTTTCTAGTACAAACAGTCTATAGCAATATATAAAGAGAGACTTTTTGAGACTAATTTCATTATCAATGTAGAATGACATTATGCTTTTAACTGATTCATTGTAGTGTCAGGGTAGCCTATTGGAAATATAGGCCATAGAAATTGACAAAACTTGTGACGAAGAAGGAGAGAGAGAGAGGGTGAGAGAGAGAGAGAGAGGAAAACGTAATGTCTTTTATGTAAAGAGAAAAAGCTAGTAAATGAAATGTCACGGAGCCTGTAATGCGCATTACAGGACTGTCCAGTAGCGCCTCATCCATGTCCTCTATGCTTTTTCCTAATTTTATGCTGTCGCCTTTTAGAATTTGCTCGGTGACTAGGCTTATTGGAGGAATACCGATAATGACATAGCAAAGGGTTCCATATCATTTTATCATTTTATAATTCTCAAGTTTTTTAATATTGTTTTTTGCTTGTAAAGCCTCCTGCTATTCAGGAGTATCCTAGAACACAATAAGAAAAAAAAGCCTCTGAGTAAATACTACCTAGAGCAGGAGGGCTCAAAAACGATTTGACGGATGAGTCAAGAAATAATGAAATAGACAACCAGTTTAATCCGAATAATAAGAAATTATTTCTGTTCTAGAACAAAAATTTGAAAGTTTTTATAACTGACAAAATGTTAATAGCTACAACAAAACAAATGAACACATTAAACTATTCTATTAGTGTGATAATACTTTACCAGGGTGTATTTTATAACTTGTTAACGGTAATTAGATTAAAATAAAACAATAACTCAATTGATTGTCAACAAATTTGATATTATATATACTTATAGTATAGTTGAATGTAGGCTACTACAGATTTTTTAGTACATGTAAAAGTTATTACAAAACTCTTTTTAAAAACCAAAAGAAAATTACATAAAATGTTTATCTCATACAGAAATACGAATATTCATTGATTTAAAGTTTAGAATAGTGAACTAGGGGTGCCTGTATGATTCACGGGACTTTCTCGAGATTTGAGTCACACGTAAATGTCACGGGACTTCTCCAGTTGGTCATATACAATTCTTATAATGTCAATTTAATTTTTTATGTCTTCACGTAAAGTCGTTCATGATGTCAAACATAGACCTGTAACCTACACGATAGATTAGGTTTCTAATCTTCATGTCGTTTGATTTTTAAATGACATTATTAATGTCATCATCATTGAATTACAATTTCAAGCGAAAGAAGCAAGTTTATCTTTAAAGGCTCTGATTATATGATGAACAGAATGAGAGCAATGTAAAATAGAAAGCAAATAGTATTTCTGAATGAGTGAGTGAGAGACAGAAAAAAAGGAGCGATAGGGATAGGGCGTGTTTCTCTCTCTCTCTCTCTCTCTCCCTCTCTCTCTTTTTCTGTCTCTCAGTGTGTGTGTGTGAGGGAGAGAGAGAGAGAGAGGAAAGAAAGACAGAGAGGGAGTGAGTGTGTGTGAGAGCACAAAGAGTAAGAGACGTGAGAGAGTGAGTATTGAGACAGAGCGTGTTTATAACCGAGACTGATGTGAGAGAGGTATGTATAAAGAGTGTGTATATGGGAGAGTGAGTGATAGAAAGTATGTTATATATATATATATATATATATATATATATATATATACTAAACTGTCGCTTCGCAATTGCGATTGGCGTCCCTATCTATTCTCTCCTGATAACTGTTCAACAGAAAATCAAAGACCGCAAGGTCAGTTCTTCAGGATCATGGCCCAAGTTCTGATAAACTTTTATTTTGTTTTTACTTCACGGTTGATACTTTTTATCAATATTTATTGATATATCAATATATTTATAAACCATTGATTACCTACAACGCCCACATATTTAGATTTAGCTTCATTGCAGTTCTGATTATACCGTTAATCCCGTGAATGTACTAATGGCTCAACTGATAATTACACTTATTTTAGTTATGGAAATGTAACATTAACAAGGTGATTATATATCCGGAGTGTTCATTTTAACCTTTACCAAATATATAAGAAATCTTTAATGGGAATGTGACAACATACTGGTTTAGGATTCAAGTACAGCCAGGAGACTGCTGTTCTCCTCTCCATAGGATGGTGAGGACATTAAGAATTTCCAAACTTAACAGAAAAAAAATATCAAGATTATAATTTTGAATCTTCTGCAATAATAATATCAATAGATCACATCTGAGTAAGTAAAGCAACCTAATAAAGAGATATTGATAAAGTTGTCTTGTTACAACCTTGTAATCTTAGATTATAAAACATCCTACCAAAGATATCAAAGAAATAAGGACACTAAAACTAAAAGAGGTAAATGCTTAGTAAGTGTTGAATAACAGCTGCATCAACTTACTTTTTAGAGAAATCTTAAAGTTGTAGCTTGGTTGTATTTGTTAGCTTAAACGAAGTGAATTCATTTCATACTTCGGAACAGGGTTTCATACCAGCTTCAGAAGTTCCTTTTAAGTATAACTACAGAGAAATCAATTGCTGAAATGAAAACCTAGCCAAGTATGTTATACAGTTGTAATGGTTGACTCTTTTACATGAAGCACTGAGTTGGTTTAGTTTAGAATAATATGCTCAGTCCATTGCTTGCTGTGATCATCAATTTTTGTTGTTATATCTTGCGTCCCTTGGAAGATATGTGGGGCCAGCAGGGAATCATCTAATACCGTAATCACAGTTAACAGTGAACATCGTACGCACAGAAGGAAAGCTGTCATTCCCTAGCCTCATTCAATGTCATGTAATCCATAAAGATTTCTGATCAAAAAAATATTGGTCAGGTATAGTGCCGATCATGCCTACAACTAGAGTGGTTGTTAACAACACTTTCAAATCTTAGATCTGCTGATGTAAAAAGTAATAACTATAATGAGTCAATAACTGTAATAAGTAATAACCTGTATTAAACGCGCTGGAAACAAACAAGAAATTGTTATTTAAATATTAGCTAATAAATTACACTCTAAGGTACTTAAATAATGATTTTCAACGAATTCGTTGAAATACCGGTACATTCGGGGAATACAGTTACTCCTTCCATTTGGCCTCGCATTTCAAATGGCTTTTATAATTGTATGAATATTGATCGTCATGGAAATGTTGTTTCTGACAGAGAGAATTCGTCAATTACTTTCATGTAAAAGATATCCATTTTCATAAAGTTACTTTTTTATGATCCTAAAAGACTTGTTTTTTTTAAAAAAAAAATAAATTGAGATTAACATTCATCTTTATTTTGTCCCCTTTACTCACAAAGAAAATATATTTCAAAATACCATTTATATCTTTTTTATAACCTGAATTTGAAGAAACATTTTATAAAGCTTTGATATTTGTTACTTCAATATCACTTTCTATAAATATCATTTTTATTAAAAGAAAATATATATTAATATTTTAAAAAATTGAAATACAAAATACATTATGAAAAAGATAATATTATCAATAAGCTTTTTATTTGATGTAATACTTTATGAACTGATATAAATCTGCAGATCTAAGGTGAGATTACATCAATGGCGACCAAAGGGGGTTCAGGTGAGAGGGGGTTCAGTTCGTTTGAACCCTTTTGTTTAAGTAATGGAGGTTACTCAATAAATGATTAAAAAAACCATATTTAAAGAGTGTTTATCATAATATTTATATTCTTCCAATATCATAATACTTTTGATGTTTAAATGAGAAAACAATTAGTAACGAACTATGACAGAATTCCTAAATAATAGCCACTCTAACGTGTGGCTGGTCCTATGATTTGAAAACATGTTGTATAAGTCTCCCAAGGGGACGAAAAAAACACTTCTCTAAATGTTTTCTTTCTTTTAGAGATCCATAACCTCTAGTGTTGACAAAATGTAACCTCCTTTATAGCAAATATTTAATCATACTCTAACATTATATTTTCTGTAGTAATGAATATATCTATATACATATAACAATGAAAAATCTTAAAATAGAAAAAAAATCATAAAAACTGAAGCAGCTTTAATACTTTAAATTGTAGTTTTATCTTGTTTATCGTGAACTTCTTAAATATGAAAGAATATATAGGAATTCCATAATAGCGAATAGCGAACAACTTCAAAAAACCTTATTAACATTATTAAATATTAATGCTTCAATATATATATATATATATATATATATATATATATATATATATCAATGATCAAACCACAATAAGAAATGGGAAAACAAGACTAAGATCTTTCAACCGTAACAGCAGTCTTCGTTAGAGTCAAAAACCCAACTGACCGACGAATGACGAAGACCGCTTGTTACGGTTGAAAGATCTTAGTCTTGTTTTCCCATTTCTTATTGTGGTTTGATCATTGATTGTTATTTCACGTCTTTATGTGAAATCTCTTTATTTATGAAAAAATATGTATGAATTCTATAATATCGAATAGCAAACAACTTCAAAAAACCTTATTAACCTTATTAAATATTAATGTTTTAAAATATATACATATATTATATTTATTTATTAGTGAATAGGTTAATTTATTGCTGTAGTTGTTATTTGCTTTGAAATTCATTTGTTAAATGTAGCCATAAAAAAATATCATAAAATCAGTTGATATAAAATGTGTTTCTAAAAGAAGTGGCGTTTTTGGCACGTTTTTCATCACTATAGTAAGAAGTGCTTCCTCTATATTGCTATTAATCAACAAAATTCATAGCGTTAATTACGGCTTGGATGAATGAATTTTTAGGCATACTTAGAATTTTTAGCCTATCTCGTAATTTATCTTCCTCACTGGAGCCTTTACGAACTCCATGTCCTCTGTCTAAAGTGACTCAGAACTTTCAAAGGGTTATCCTATATTTACACCTGTCCTATATTAGTTCATCCTGTCCAATGACCTATCCCATTAAATATTCCATTTACTTCCTTTCTTGTCATTTATAAACTATATGTAATTCATTTTTAACTCTTTACTGTCTCTGTCATCTTTGTTTGTTTCTTCAATAAATTCAACTTAAGTAAAATCAACAGATTTTAAATATGAGAAAATTAATTCCAATTTTGGCAATCATTTAGGTTGCAGGGGCAGTCCCACAAGGTAACACACTTAGGCTGAGCATTGGCCCTTTGTGATACCACACAATGAAGATTGATTCTACACTGGGAGTCTTAAATTTTGCCTAACTCAAATGTATTTAGAGTAGATATCTTTAACGAGAACCTGACATCGTACAGGCTTGGGACCGACAGTTTAACGTCCTTCTCCGAGGGACGACGTGCTTAGATTTATTCATCTCCCGCATGAATAAATCGAGGACCAGGTGGGGATCGAACCCCGGTCCTATCAGTTCAGAGGCGAGCATGTAATCACTGAGCTAACCTGACTCCCTTGGCAATCATTTAATAACGTATAAACAATATAGAGAACTCGATGTACTTACTACGGAAAGGACTAGGAATGACAATAACAAAATCTTTAGAAATATTTAACACAAAGCACTTCTTGGAGCTGTTATAAACAAACAAACTAACCGACTGATATATGACTTATTTAGACCACTGCTTGACGTTACGAAAAACGATGAAGCAGCCAATAGGTGGAGAACAATGATAGAAACAGCAAGAAGTTAAAATTGAAATAAATATAGTTCATTAACAAAATATGAGTATGTAGAACAATAAAAAATTGAAAATCATTGAAGATCCGTGAAACTTGACGTGACAATTGCTTCACGTGAAAATTCGCATGTGAAGCAATGGATGTCATGTATATTCAACTAGACTTTCACCAGTATTAGGAATTATGGAATCATTTCTAATACGTCAACAACTGAAAAAATGTTATATTAATGATTTAAATAAT
The DNA here is from genome assembly GCA_026182355.1 of Hermatobates lingyangjiaoensis. Taxonomy (NCBI): domain Eukaryota; kingdom Metazoa; phylum Arthropoda; class Insecta; order Hemiptera; family Hermatobatidae; genus Hermatobates; species Hermatobates lingyangjiaoensis. The sequence goes on along the minus strand of JAPFBL010000035.1, from coordinate 1,253,527 downwards.
AACATTTATATAAAAAATAATGTAAGAATGTGTAGCATACAAAAAACGCAACTCAAATATATATTTCTTTAAAAATAATGTGATTGATAATAAGCAGTAGCTGCACTATTGTAATATTTCACTTGCATGTTTGTATTTCAAATAATTTGAATAAATAAATTAGAATATTCTGAACAGAAAAGCCGTGACTCAGTAATGACGCGTCACTGAGGCAACCATATTATGTTAAGCTGATACCATGTAGCAAGAAAGATATTTTTAATATGTCAAGTAAATACCCTTCTATTTAGTTTAGCTTAAGACCATATTGTTAATAGGATGCCATTTTTAATACATGTACTCTCCCTTTATACTCAAAATAAAGTAAACTGCTTTTATATCAAAACAACTTATTCTCTGTTAGCCTATTTAAATAAGTAAACGCAAAATCAGTGATGTCAAAACTGCTTCTATTTATACTTTTTGCCGAATACATTAAAAACATTAAGAGAGTTTTTAGATATTGTTATTGTTATCAACTAGAAAACATTATACAATGGCTTGTTGGCATTGTAGCATCACAGGGAATGAAAGAGTCTGTAATTCGGTTAAGAAATGCTGTAGGCTGAACCAGTTAATGCGGAAAAAAATATTGTCTAGCGCAGCCACTGATGATGAGAATTAAATGAAGTGAGTGGGAGATTTACAAGAAACACAAGTCTCTTTAAGGGTACAAGTCCCCCAGATATTTGCTATGCTTCGTTTTCAAACTCTAACTAGCTACTACTGTCATCTCCGCGACCTAAATCGAAGAGGTATCATTAACAAAATGCACCATCTTGAGAAAGGAAAAGTTTTGATTCATCCATCTAATAAGTAGCAGTAAGCTGGTATGAGTAAGACCCAACATGTAATGGTCGAAAACCCAAACACAATGATCTGACCAACTTGCGATAGTTGAACAACTCAGGAAAAAATCTGGAGTGGTTTACTCTCAACTTTACTAGAAGTAAACCCATTAACAGAAATGATGGTGAATCAATTAATTTCACTGATTTATTTTAACGTGGCTAATGAAATAATTGGTCAATTGATGGTCAATCAATTAATTTCACTGATTTATTTTAACGTGGCTAATGAAATAATTATAATCGAAATAGAATTGACAATCATATCAATTACATAACTCACTAAATTCACTTTCTGTAAGCTACTAATAGACGAAATAACTGCCATTGGCGCAATAAAGGTAACCTTTTAGATCGAGTTCAGGTCCAAATTAGTAAAAATAATATGCGACAAGATATATAAGGCAATGATGGAAAAATAAATTCAAGTATTTGAATATATACTGCAAAATGCAAATAAATTGATTAAGGATTGGGCTATTTTAACGATCCATTGAGTTTCTCAGTAAAAGCTAATTTATTTACAAATGTTACCAGAGCCATACTGGAGAAGCCTCTCGTGTCCGTTTGCCATTTGAATGCATTCGTTTGATTCGACAGGAGGTGGCGAAAGGAAACATGAATTACACCAGTGGACATAGACTGACCCATGTTAACAAGCAGTAATGCACGAGGCATAGGTTTTCCTATCAATCGCGAATAAAGTGTATATTTAGTTCTAATTTGTTTTTGTCCTATTAGAAAAAAGTTAAACAGTTAAAAAGTAACATATAAATATAATTATTACTTTATTCAATAATGTAATATTTATAGTTGTAGACTATAACAATAACTATAGTTTATAGTTATAAACACCCTTGTAGGTGTTCTGTTTCTTTTTTCTTTGTTGTTAAAATCTCCAAGTTTTCTTCTTCTGGATTGCTGAGTTGAAGTTTCCCATGGGAGTCTCAATATTTTTGCAACACTTGCCACCTGATTATTAATATTAGGTTTCTTTTCCAATCTATCAAGGCCTCCATTATAACTTGCCTCTTATTGTCGCTTACTGTGCACAATACTTCGGGTGTGTGAATCAGGATTTCTCTGGTCAGTTTACTTTTGTAGGTATTTAGAGTTTTTGGTCTTTAGGTCGTCCTGCTGCCAGGTGAATGGTGAGAAGGCTCGATAATATTGCTGTTCCTCCCAATGCATGTAGACATAGCAACTTACACTTTTCTATTTTACGATTCCGTCTTATTTAAAGTTTTATTTACCTTCTGTAATAAATGCTGAAAGCCAGTCTATCATGGTGGCTTACGCATACAGTGTTTGCCGTGATGACCGCTTATAATATACGCTCGTCTGTTTCATATGATTTAGAAACAGTAATTATATTATATTATATATATAATATATTATATTATATATAAGATTATTGCTTCTGGTAGAACACGTGGTGTGTTCTTGCTCAGATGAAATGCCTTTCTTTCCACTGCAACGCTTTAGATTACTGAAACACTTCCCACGAATTCTCTCCAATACTCTATTACTGTATCCATTGCTGATTAACACTTGGCGGAAATCTAAATGTTATATGTATTAATGAAGGTCTGCTTCCTAAATATATATAACAAAATTTAGCTGGAATTATGTTGATACATGTATCTTTATAAAATATCGAGGGTATAATAGAAAAGAATTAAAATATATCAGCAGTAGGTCAGTTTTTGATGTTTAAAACAACCATGAAAACACAGAATTTATTTTGGTTATATTTAAAACCTTTTCATAAGCCCAGGTCTGAAATTGGCTTGAAATGTCAGTTAAATCCAAGTGGAGTATTCCTGCTTGTCTCAGATAATTCATTGCAAGTATAAATATGTGCTTTGTAGATATGAAAATGAATTCAAGGATAAGTAGGACCATTGGGTGGACAGTGATGACAGCTGGCAGGAAATGGGCCTCACTCGAGAGGTAAGTCACGGCCAGCAGTAACGGGATTGATGCCTATCACTGCACTTGGTCTTGAATGCCGATGCTCCTGGTTAAATCAACTTCGTGACCTGCGCCGCAGACGTCTTGCATTTCTGCCACTCTGCATGCTAACGACCTTTCATGCACTGCCACCCACTTCCTCAAGTGGCTAACCATATCCGCTCTTGCAGACACGTGCTCTTCTAATTGTTATTGTATTTGAATTCTACACAATTAAAATTCAGTGCTTGTACAGTCATGTAACTTTTTATTTATATATATATATATATATATATATATATATATATATACAGGTTTTGAGATTTTTTGAGGGTTTTGGTCTGGATATTAAAAACGCTTCTTCGTCAACGTTTCGACATATATTTATGTCCTCCTCAGAGATAAAACATTAATACATTGAGCACAAATATTACGACTACATTAGGTCTATTGTTTGCTAACATGTAACAAAAAGATAAACTGTGGATTTACGTATTATTATCTGGTTTTGTATTATATTGATAAGAATTTCCAAAGATTTAAATTTGTTTACCTGGGAAGTCTGTTGTGTATTCTTGTTTTTTTCTATAATTTTAATATCCAGACCAAAACACTCAAAAAATCTCAAAACCTGTGATTATAGAGTGGTCAAGAAACAAACAGCATGAGATATATATATATATATATATATAAAGATTTAACATAAACACGTAAAATAACAATCAATGATCAAACCACTATATGAAATGGGAAAACAAGACTATGATCTTTCAACCTTAGCAAGAGTTGGGTTTTTGACTCTGACGAAGACCGCTTGTTACGGTTGAAAGATCTTAGTCTTGTTTTACCATTTCATATTATGGTTTGATCATTTATATGAAATATAAATTAGTGTACTTGGGCATGAGTTTTTCTTTTATCGATGTCTTATTAAATAATATTTCACTCTTCAGTTTCAATATTTTCCTCGCTGATTTTCCTTAGTTCTTTCCGGGTGTCTTCTGGTAATGTCTGAATCAACTCCACAATTTAATTCCAGTTTTATTTACAGTTATTTATTATTAAATCTACAGTTTACCTTTCACTAACTACAGAATCCAAGTCACCAATAAAAATTTTGTTAGCGATTCTTAATATTCACTGTTTGTTTTTTTTGAAAAAATATAGAATTCGGAAATGCTATTTTGCAGTCTCCTGAAGAGATGGTCTTTTGTTTACTTGAAAAGACGAGATTGTGGGTTTTTCCCCCTAACAGTAATTATAAGGATGCATATTGTGTAGACAGTATCATTGTAGTCTTTCCCCCATTGTTGTGCTCGTGCTTACCTCGCTCTGCTATTGTTATCACTGCTTATTTTGCATCAAAGGTGTTTGATTTAATTGTTTATAAAGGCAATCTGATTCTGGATGATCAATGAAGGTAAATACAATATGTATTCCAGTGATTTCCAGATAATTTTTACAATCATTAGAATTAATTTCATTATATTTGTCAGTCAATAGAATAGAAATAGTTTTAATTAATTAATAAAATTGATAAAATATTGAGAATTTAGGCCCTTTATTATTGATATTCATGTATATCTAGTGAAATGGTCGACTAGAATATGCATGTATTCTGACATGATCAGAAATGGGCGTTCGGCAGGACCAAATTGGACGTCACGACCTTTAAAATAATAATGTGTCATAATTGTCTCAATCATTTGTGCTGGACCTATGTGTCCATACTGGTGATGAACAAGTTCAATAATGTCGTTCCCAAATGTGAAAAGAATAAAATTCTAGACTTTTCTTTAATCTTTCCAGTATCAGTCCTTGTTCGAATTCAATGTTATTTGAAAACCATTATCCGTTGTTCTAAACCCTGGTAGACAAGCCATGGCTATCCTAGTGCTAAGTCTAATTTGAACAAACTATTACTAATGTTAATTGCATTTGATCTGTAAAATTAAATTAATAATTAATACATACTTGTTAAGTACTTGACCTTTTAAAATTCCATAAGGAAGAACAAGCTAAGCATTATCTCTGCACTTGGTCTAGAATGGCGATATTCCTGGTTAAATCAGCTTATGACCTGCGCCGCAGACACTCTTGAAGATGAACAAGTAGAAACTTACGAGGTTTTGAATAGTTGATTTTATTATAAGTAGAAATGGATGTTCAAAACAGTAGTTGGTAGTGGAGTTAAAGAGAGATGGCAACATTGCAGCAGGTTAAGGTTTGTATGTCAGTATACTATATACAGTAAGTATACTGTATATACTATACACAGTAGTATATTGTATACTATATTATATACAGTAAGTCTTTAGGAGATAGTCGGTATGTTGAAGGTTGATTCAATTATTTTGAAAGTTTTTTAGTGAGAATGTTTTATAAAAAAGTGAAGAAATTTGGTTGATATCATTCCTTCGTTTCACACAATCTCCAAAGAAATCGACTCCAAGATGTCTTCAACAATATTCTGTACCTGTATACCTGTATAAAGTGCTTCAGAAAAAAAATACAGTAAAGGTAATTTTTATTCACTATTTGAGCTTAGCTCATCAACTTGTGCAGACGACGGAGATTGAAATATTCGTACGAGTGATGTTAGTTTTTTTTTGTATTCCTTTTTTATAAGTATTTTATGTGTGTGACTTTCTAACGAACTTTAGTTGCAACACTGCTCCATTATTCTTGTCATTATTTTAACAAATATATTTGTAAAGACATCTGGATGAACAACTTCTAAAATAAGAAGGAAATGTCTTTATTAGATAAGGGCAAGCAATAGACTGGCTCCTTGAGGTTTAAGATGTCCTTCTGTCTCTTTACAGGTCAACATTGACTACGAGCGGAAGGCTCTAACCATCCTCACTTAACTCCTTCCCTACTGTCGACAGTGACCTAGGAAGTACTTTTTCAACACAAGTCCCGCAGGTTTGAAATTATAATCTGGTTGGGTTGGTTCAAAATGGCTACAGCAAGTTTGGAACTATGGTTGCGAAATCTCATAGGGTCAAGTTCCCTGAAACTTCCCAACGGAAGACAAGATGACCTATACAGAACAGTTTCGTTGGTCTTCGGCTCGCCCATTCAGGCATGCTGTACGCTGCCCTTATCCTTACTCTGTTTGCTGTTGAAGTCCAGGTACTATTTACTCATCACTGATAGTGGTTGTTTCCTCGTAACAGAATGAACACTGAGATTACACTCCATCACAGCATGGACCGTAGTCTCATTCCTTCTACTGTCCCGATCTCCTATCAAGTGCTCAGTTAGTGTGCTATGAACTCTTTCAATATAGCCATGCGAGCGATGATGGCGTGCCGTGATGCAATGTAAATAATTTTGTCCTGCTTTATTCTACCTGTCTAGATCCTCATCCTGTATTTATATGAGAGGCTCATCCATTCTCCTTGCGTTGCTTCCCTTTAGTGAATCCTTACCAGGCTCATGTAATCCCAGTAGCAACGTACATGTACCACTTAATTAAAAACCATGTTACTCACAGTTTGCGCGTGCATAACCATAACTTCACTTTGTTCTCTTCGGGAATTTATTACCTTAGCATTCTTGACGCTGGTCCCCGTGCATCTCTTTTTCAAGCACTTCATGATCTCTCCCCACTGTCAATCCCTAACTCTCTTGTACAGTATCATCAAGCCTGTCTACAAACTGTCGATAAAAACCGACGTCCGTTAATATACTTATTGGTGTAACGTCTATTTCTGCGTCCAGTATATCCATCCAACGGAGGATTTTTTTTTTGTCGCTTGATCTACCCGTCAATGACTCCAAGGTTACTTGGAGTAAGTGAACAAATTTGGTTGATGTCGTTCCTTTGTTTGGTTAACTTGGAACAAAGAAATCGACTCTAAGATGTCTTCAACAATATTCCTTCATACATATATAAAGTGCTTCAGAAAGAAAATACAGTAAAGATAAAATATTAATTGTGAAGTAAAGTAAAAGAAAATACTTTATTCAAAATTTATCAGTGTATGTGATACCACTTCACTGTGGTATCACATACAGTCAGTGCTACGTCATGTCACCCATCCAAGTGCTAGCCATCCCATCCCTTTTAATACTTAATAAACAATTAGCTCCTCTCAGGTTGAATTGATTTAATTTGAGTCGATGCTCCCATTCCACTACGATGGTAGTTTCTTCTTTATTTGATTGGATTGGTATAGTGGAGTAACACACACACAGGTTGGATACAGTTAAGGAGATGAAATAATGAAAAAAGAGAGTGGAAACAAAATCTTTCAGCGAACAGAGGAGATTCAACGAAAAAAGTAAGATATCCACGTCAATGTATACACAAAGCAGCGTGTTCCCGGGTTTCAGCACCAGTTATGTTGAACCTAATAAAATTCCTGGTTTAAAAATAAGAAAGAATGTCTTTATCAGATAAACACAAGGCAAGGACTGGCTCCTCGTGGTTGGAGATCTCCTTATCTCTCTTTCCAGGTCACATGGACTAAGAACGGAAGGCACCAACCCTCCTCGCTTAACTTATATAATCAACGATTTTTAGGCCTTCTAAGTATTATTCTACGAATGGAACTAAAATAATTCTGAGTTGGTCAATTATTCAGTTTCAAATCAAACCCTCAACAGATGTTATATGCAATACGAGTATTTAAATAAAAACTAAATGTTTAACGAAGTACATCTGTTGAAATAACTCACTTGTAGTTCTTAAAGTTTACTATAAAAAAAGATTCATACTATGTATTTTACAATACTTTGGAAGAGTTAATTTAAGAAACAAGAATATTGAATTGAAACAGAACACGACAAATAAGTATTAGGGCTCACGAAACGCTGATTAAACCTTCAGTCGAGGAATAAAACTCCCAATCCAAGGGAAAGCATGCCATCAGGTTCACGCTTTAATAAAGCTCCTTAAAATATATTATGATTTATTACCATTCTTATGTAATTTAAATAAATAATTGCAATTTACTTTAAAAAAAGTACAATACTTTCTTAATGTAGTTTATGAAAGAGTTTTTTTAAGGTTTTTTTTTTAGCAATCAGTCGCAGCAATGGGCCTGACGTTACGTCTTTTGGGCTAGTCAAAAATGTTTACAGTCGCCATATGGGTGTGTCACATACAGTCAGTGCTACGTCATGTCACCCATTTAAGTACTAGCCATCCCTAAGCTTGCTTATATGCGTGTTAAACAATAATTATAACATTCATCTTCCAATGAGGTATACATTTTTAAACAGATAACATCAAAAAACCAACAATTGTATCAAGATACAATTAGACTTCATTTTTGTGAAAATCGAAAACCATCTTGATATATATATTTTATTGTCTGCAACATCGTCAGGCTTTTAATAATATTAATAATACTGTTACATGTATTACTATATAATTTCCCATATCAGTGTGGTCATACAGACATCAGTATATTATGTATTAGAAAGTTTTTCACAAAATTAGTTTGCAGATAGCGGGCTGACATTGATCACTCATCGCTCTTCTTAAGGCCTTCGCAAGTTAAAGCAACTTTCCACCATATGGTACAACCTGTTGCAAGCAATCATCATACACATTCATATAATCAGTATATAGTCCCAATATCATTTGTATCATACATTCTTTTCTGATAAGAAGGGACTTTTGGCCTTGCAGTTAAGTTATTCTCCTGCCTGTTCTAAACAATCTACATAAGGTTCACCTTTACCGTACTACGCGGCATCTCATGATAAAATTCCCATGCGACTGTTTTTGATGAAGAATATTATATGTAACTCACATATAATATGAGGTTATCTCCATTTGGCCTTATGGAGATAACCTAATTAAAAATCCTCTTTCAACATTGACACGTGCAGGTGTGATAAGAAAATCTGGGGAATCCTATGGAATGAAATGCAAGATTGATTGAATTGTTTTATCTATGTATTTGTATTTTATGGAGTTTATCTTAGAAATAATATGTATTGCAAATTATACCAGTTTTGTTAGTGAGATTTCATTGTTAAGTTAAGGTAAACTGAACAGTGTTACCTAAATTGTTTTATAAAACTAAAACCATTTGCATAAATAAATACAAATTTTATTTTTTTGCAAATTCATGCCAGGATAGACAGTCGAGATTAATAAACGGAGCATGTAAGTTCATTGGAGACGTCAGGCATGTTAACATGTCTGCCTGCTGACCACTGACAATGTCCAATAACAACTGGGTCACTCTGTAAACCTGCTTGTTCCAAAGACTATTAAGTTCGTAGCATGTTGGCAATGATTGGGCCTTAACCAAACGTGTCTATCGCTGTTGACAGCTTCCAAACGCTTGATAATCTCCTTTGAACCAATCGATAAATGCCTGCTCTAATGAAAGCTGCCTCCAGTAATTTATTAGTCTCATTTATGCTCTCATAAACAATTTACCCTATTATATCACTACATAAACTAAACTTTAAAACCCAATATCATAACCATTTTTTTCTAATTTTTTCCATATATTAATCCAGAATTAAAAAAGTAAATCTTCATATTCCCTGTGGTTGTAATATCGTAAACATTACAAAAGGTGCTTATAAAAAAATTGACTTAAAGCTTACAGACAAAATTTTGTATACAACACATATATACTGTTCCAATGTTCTATGACCAATGTACATATTTATATATATGCTATACATACTATATATATAATATATATAGTATATTAGTATATACATTATATATATATAGTAAGAAAGTTAAGCTCTGCTTATGATATAAGATAAGACAATGACCTACGACCAATAAATACTTGTGACATTACAGTGGAGGTTGTTATTAATAGTTTGAGATAGGAGTAGTACTGCTGATTTGTTGCCCTTAAGTGGGAGGTCAGTAAGTCTGTCGAGTCCATATACACCAGGAGTTATCGAATAGTTCCCGCTATTTCTATCGTATGTCTTGGAAGGAGTCAAGAGGAGAGGTACGGTTCTATAGACGTAAACAAGGAGATTTGGATGGGTATGTAGGTTTTTGTCTTCATTGGTTAAGTTAAAAATGTAGTGATCAATGGTCGCCCATCTCAAATCATATTGGATTTCCACATTTTTTGCACTTATGTTCTGGACAATTCAGATACCGGTTTTATTTGTCGTCGCAGCACTAAACATGAGCTACAACTAAACGCATGACTACCTTATGGACAAGATCCTCATTGCATATGAAGTACTCTTAAATTTGAGAATAGGATAAACATTGAACATGAAGTATATTCCTAACTGAAATTTACTGAGGAAGTGCTGTTAGAATGTTAATCTGAAACCTTAAGTTAGATGATGATATTTAACTTAAACAAGATCATCTTATCTAATGATTTTTCGTGCTTACTTGACCGGTTTCGTGTCATCACGTCCATTTCCAGAGTGGCGCTAAGCGTTTTCAAAAAGTTATCCCGTGCATATATCTCCTTATCGATTCTTCCTAACCAATTAACCAAACCAATTAACGACTTCATGATTAAATATTTAATTTTTTGTTTTTACTATTAATAAACTATATTTATTTCAATTTTAACTTCTTACTGTTTCTATGATTGTTCTCCGCCTATTGGCTGCTTCTTCGTTTTTAGTAACGTCAAGCAGTGGTCTAAATAAAGTATATATCAGTCGGTTAGTTTGTTTGTTTATAACAGCTCCAAGAACTGCTTAGTGTTAAATATTTCTAAAGATTTTGTTATTGTCATTCCTAGTCCTTTCCGTAGTAAGTATGGTACATCGAGTTCTCTATATTGTTTATACAGTTTATTATCTCTATATTGTTTATTATTATTATTATTGTTTATTAAATGATTGCCAAAATTGAAATTAATGTTATCATATATAAAATCTGTTGATTCTACTTTAGTTCAATTTAATGAAGAAACAAACGAAAACGACAGAAACAGTAATGAGTTAAAAATGAATTACATATAGTTTACAAATGGTAAGAAAGGAGGTAAATGGAATATTTAATTGGATAGGTCATTGGACAGGATGAACTAATATAGGACAGGTGTAAATATAGGTATACCCTTTGAAAGTTCTGAGTCACTTTAGACAGAGGACGTTGAGTTCGAAAAAGCTCCAGTGAGGAAGATAAATTTACGAGATACATCATTCTTCAGTTGTTACAAACAGCCTCTGTGGTAGTGCTACTAATAATTATGTTTAAATTACTAAGCCAATTTATAAGCAGACAAATCAGAAAGATAGAGACAAAAGAAATAACAAGAATTATGATTATCTGAAATGACTTCATTGTTTCCAAATATTAAGATAAAATGTCAAATTTCAAAATAACAAACAAAATGATATTTTAGTATCACCTAAAATGATATTTTCAACCATAAATATTTATATAGCAGTAATGATATAGTGATATTTATTCGTATTTCTAGATAAAAATATTTCTAAGTCCTCTGATAAGATTGACTAAGCACTTCTCAGATAAGAGGTCTTACCTCTACATGAGGTCATCGCTGCAGACCTTATTACATCAGTTTAGCTTTCATTAGAAAAAAAAAAAAAAAACAGTTTGTGGTTCATATAGGATTCCTTAACTAGGATACAGTCTCTCTCTCGTACTACCACTGATAATAATATTGCCACTTAAGTTTGGTAGGTATGCATGGCCCATGTCATGTCCATTGGTAGATTAATCCACTCCGTAAGAGTTCCTTTGTCTTCAATATCAGAAGTTATAAAAAAGAAAATGCAATCTGTACAGTTATATTATAAAATTATAATAATTTTATTAAGTTGTAACATTACATTTTTTCCACTACGAAATGCTAATTTTTTTTTTTAGCACACACAGTTGCTGACTGTTCTTTGGCCGCTTTGGCCATCCCCCATTATTACCTTCCTTTCTAATAATTCAGAATAGAATTACAAGATTGAACATAAATAAAAGAAATAAAATTGAGTCAATTTATTTTAAAATACATCTAAAATATAACTTAATAAATTGGTCAAAAATATAAAAAAAAATTTATCATTTTCCCTCTGCTATTTTGCGTTAGGATTGGAAAATAATTTTTTTACTTTTATCTTTCATTAATTTGGACTTATTTTAGATCTATTAGTGACATGAATGTACTGTACATAAAGACAATATTAATGACAAGTGGGAATGGAGTATGAAGGGTTTTTCATGTTTTGAATTACCCATGAAACTGGTCTTTTCAGGCCATTCCAATGAGCCACACTTGAATTAGCACAAAAGGCGAGAAGTCTGGTGGTCGGGTGCATAAACAGACTTAAAACAGGAATAATAAAGCAAATCCAACAATTTCAGCGAAAAACAAAATTAACCTTCAAAAGAGTTTGTTTGATAAATGTATAAATCAATAAATCTATGTTTAAATCCGTAAGTTAATAAATGTCTTAAATAGATAAATTTTACCATTTTTTTTTGTTTTGTTTAATATTTAAACCCTAATTTTAAAAATTGGTATTAATTACTTACACTTCACTAATTAAATTAAAGATTATTTCAACAAAAATTGCACTAACAAATTAAAATCATATTATCTCCCGTACTACAATAGAGCTCGTCAGGTCTCTGAATTCATCTATATCACGAGTTTACTGGCAGCGATGAGTTCTTGGTGCACTTTTTTTGCCCTATTACATTGTTTTTCTTTTTTCGCGTTGTTCTTAGAAATACAGTGGTGCCTCAAGATACAAGTGCCCCAATATACGAGTTATCAAATGAACGAAATTTTGTTTTGAAATACGAGTGAAATTGAGATACGAGGAACAGACAATTGTAGTATCAGGTCATTTATAAATATGTATATTTCTTTTTTCTACGATGCCGCCTACGGCCCACTCAGTTCTCAGTTTACCTTTGAAAATTGGAAGATCAATTCAATTGGAAGATCTTGGGAATGTGGGAGAGAGTTTCACTGTTCGTGGCAAAGAAACACCCCGAAAAAGTTGCAACTGGTCGTGCATCGGATCTATTTAATGAAACTTGCCTAACTCATTTCCGTAGCATTCTGAAAGGGTGAAAGAAACAAACCTCCTTGGACAGTTTTTTTTTAATCCTGCGAAGCTCTAGTATTTTACCAGCATTTAAGTTACGTCTAAGTTAAATTTAAATAACCAAAATACTAATTACATATGTACGTAAACTTAATAAAACCAGTTTTTTAACCAGTTTTTTCTAACCACTTCTACATTCTCTTTTATTATGTTTTTATACTATATTTGTTATTTATAAATACGATTTTCTTATTCAAAATCACGTAACAAAAACAATTAGGGGAAGTATTTTTGGGGCTGGAACGGATTAATGGCATTTCAATTGATTTCAATGAGGAAAATTGATTTGAGATACGAGTAAATTGACATATGAGCAAGGTTACGAAACGAATTAACTTGTATCCCGAGGTACCACTGTATTTCAAGTTTGTATACAGATTAAGAGTACAGCATTTAAAAGACTGGTAAAGGTTTATACAGTCACATCGATATTGAAAACAGACAATCATGAGAGCTTTGAGTTTCAATCTGCCCATTCCTGCTTTTTTTATCTCTTAGTAAAAGCGAACTCATGTAATGCATTACTGACGCTTACATTCTGCAATATAACTAGAAAACCAAGATTCACCGCATGTTACTACTTTTCCAAAAAGTTTGGCTAATTTACAAAGCACTTTACGAAATTGCATGGCTCTTTTTGTAACCATTTTGCACACGTATTTACTTATTTCAATTCCTACAACAATTTTCCTGACAATTCTTTATCAATTTCTTCTACTCCAAAACTAAAACACCAGATCAGACAGATTATCAACTTTTAAAATTGTTTACCCATTTTTAGCATCGTTAGATGTTCTGGTCTGCGGCATTCTCAACATTTTTTCTAGTAATTATGCTTGTAACTAACGTCCGTCCGTCCAATTTTTAATGGTTGTGGGGGGGAGGGGGGGGATGGTATAGTGGAATACATCTAGTCCCTATTTATAAATCTGTAACTATCAGTCAGAAATGTCTTATGGGTAACTTTCAAAGAACAATTCTATAATACAATTTGAATAAAAAAACTGTTTTACCTAGTTTATCAGTCCAGTATAAACACAGTTTCTGAGCTTCCGGATCAAAAAATGTTTAAAGTACTACTCGTACATTCACTATTGTATACTTATTATTGGGATGTTAAATATCTTGATGTAATGTAACCTCCTTACTATTTGTTTGAAATAATGTAATGCAGTTCCTTAACATTTTATTTAAAACCCTATTCTTTATACCTCTAAAGAAGACATATTCTGTTAAAATAAGAAGAAATGATGAACTAATGAAATGTGTTTTGACCAAAGTAAAGAATAGAACCGTTCGAAAACGAAATTGAAACGGAATATAATTTAAAGTCATTACTTTGACATGAAGAACCAAAAAGTATTTTGAGAAGCCGGAAGAAACCTTTTTTAAAGGCTTTCCTGTTAATTCTTATCAAAACAATTATTTACTATCTCGGTCACTTTCCCCTTCTCAGTGGAAGAACAGCTTTAATTACAGTTGTATTTCAGTTCACTGAAACCAGGCTAAATACTTTTATGGTTACTAAGATAATTTCTCGAACAAATAATTTACATTTTTTGGATAAACGTTATAACCGACTTTTTTGCATACTGCGTGTATGTTATATAATTCTATACTATATGATTAATCAGTATGAGAACGTGATTTTTTTTTAAATTATCTTGGAGTCACATTGTTGAGCGTAGGGACATCTCCATTCTCATCTTTATCATTATCAAGGTAAGACAAGACTGATGTATAGATTTCTTTAAAAGAACTAATTATTGTAAATTATACGTCGACTTTATACTTGTATTTCTAGTATGTATAGATGAGATGTATATGTGGATAGTCTTGATATTGGTGTCACTAGTGATTGTAACGGTGACCTACCATTAATGAAGATTTTGGTGTGTGTCTTGCTTTTGCCCGTCCACATGATGGTGTTGGATAATTATTATAATTGCTTGTTTCAAACAGTGCTGTTTATACAGTTATAATTAGTCATGTAAGCATTTATTGTACATACTTAGCAGTATAATCTAGAGAAGACGTTATCTTTGTATGGCTGAGAAACATCGAATGATGTAAATCAGCTTGTCCAGCAGATTGTGGTAGCGCAGTGGAATAACTTCCCTCTGACATTCTTCACGTGGTAAAAACTGATCTTTCAGCTTCCCAGCTGATGCCTTTTATAAGGAGTTCCGAGGCAGTACTCTTTTCTTTAATCTAATTTTACTTTACTTAACTTCATTTTGTATCTATTTTGTATTTGTTTTTTATATTGTAGAATTCAAGTTCATACTGAGCTCTCAACTACCTGTTATTACAGATTTACAATACCTTTGCCATTTCCTTTTCTCCGATTCGACTGGTTTCGTCATGCACTCAATTCGCTATTCCACCAAATGACTCCCTTTGTAATATTCTTTTTATTTTTTCTTCTCTTTAGAATGCTTAAAGAGCAAATACTATCTATCCACTAATCCTATACAACGTTTCACGAACAAATCCATTTCTATTGTATTGGAATATTCGTCGTATTATCTTCAGCGCTGCAAACGTGGCATTAAATATAAAAAAAAAAATTATTACATTAATCAATGATGTTAGATAGAATTTATTTCAATATATTTTAAACAAATATTTTGAAAAAAAATCTGTTTTATTTACTAAATATCTACTTTCTATCTAAATAAATGTAAAAAAACAATGATATTATGGCGCGAGAGTTATTTATTCACTCAGACTCGCCAGTCGTCTGTAAGATTAAGCATAGAGCGGGATATGTCAATATAGATTTTGCTGCGTAGTGCTTCCAACGTTGCTTGTTGTCATCTTCACTGTTGCGTAATAAAATAATGAGTTTGAATGTAATCATTCTTCTAAATTTGTACTATTTTCATTAATAACAGTGTCTGAATATCGATCATTTGAATCGGCAGCAAAAGCTACAGGGTTATTACCAGTCAGCTTTAGAGACAAATCAATCATATCATCATTAGTCTTTTAAACCATCCAAATACAAGAGTTAAGTTTCTTTATAGAGACATTTTTTTTTAAATATTGTCTTCGATTTAATATTGAGTCAACAGAATTACTATCGCTCTATAGGCTTATAATTGACTATAATAGGGGTTCTTTATGTATGTGTGTGTGTTTGAGAAGGGGGGGGGGGGGTAGGATATGTCAACAACGAAAAGAGTTATTACAACAAAATTTCATGTCTAAGTAGCTGCTATCCTTAAGATAAAACAGCAAGCAACCGTTACAAAAATGCACTTTTTTATGAGTTCTTTATATGAAAGGAAATTTGAGTTTTCGTTTAGCTAAAAAATCAGACGACACGATTTTGATCAAATATTGCAATTGCAAAATATTGTAAAATCATTGTAATACGAGCACTTTAGCTGGAATTAAACATATATAGGATGTGATGCTCCCAGAAATTGACATCAGGGTCAAAAGTTCAAAAAACTGTTTTTTACTTGTTATAAACGAATTTCTAAAGGATTTTTATTTACTTTGACAGCGACATTAAGCACATACCAGTAAAATATACATATATATGAATGTAATAAAATCAGAAAATTAATTTATTTTACTTCGAAATGTACATACAGGTTGAGTTATCCTTTAACTGTAGCATAATTGTAATTTAATAAAATATATATTTGTAAGGTAAATGAAAGTTGTGTGACGGATACTAGAATTTTTTTTTCTAACAATTACTGATTTGAAAGTGTTTATTGTTGTTTGTGTTTCAGTTATGTCGGACGGGTTCAAATCCAGAGAAGTAGGCCTCCGGGCGCAGAAGAAGATCCTCAGTCGGATGGCCTCCAAGAGTGTGGCCAGCATGTTCATAGACGACACGACAGCGAGTCTCCTCGACAACCTCTACCGGATAGCCAAGCAATATGTATGTTTCACCTTCTTAAGCATTTTTTTCGGCATTTGTTAATCCTGCTGGAATAGTGTTTATTAAATTACTATCGCTCAGTAACCTTCTATATTTGGTCAGTTTCATTATATAACTTACAATGATAAATCAATCATGCCTGGCATACTGAATGTTTAGATGTATGCTTCAGAAAAATGTCTAGATGTTTAGTTTTCAACGTGAAAGTGAAGTTTTATGTTCAGAAGCTCTATAAGAGTTTTTGAAGCTCTTTCATGTGATTTCCTCACCTTATTCATTTCTTTATAAAAATGTTTCATGTGATGTGTTTTTTTTTCTTTATAATCAATTCAGAAAATATTTTTCAGTAGCTTTCCCTACATAAAAACTTATAAGATACAGAAAACAAAGAGAGTCATCGAATAGAAATAATATACCAAGGAGCTATAAACATAGGGCAACCTGTAAAAAAGTCTCAATTTCACTCTGAAAGATGGTGTGATGAAAAAGAATTTGTCATGTATAATAGTTGTGCATTCTCCTTTAATTTATAGTTATCTAATTTTACTATCATTTCATTGTTGTTAACTTCAATTATATACAAAAGGAGTAGGATATTCAAAACGCCAGAACCCAATCTAAGATTATACAAAAAAAGGATAGTATCAAAGATTACAATTAATAAACCAATATAGAACACAACATAATACAAAAAATGAATCTAAGACATAATAAAGAAAGTGATGAAAAACAAACTGAAGTTAAAAGAAAAATCTTCTCTTTAGTGCGTCTTCTCTGCCTTGATGAGGTGTTTATGGAGAGTTTAGATTGTTGGTTCGTCGACAGGCTTCAATCTCCAGCTAGCCTCTCCATGTGCTTCTTACTCAAACCTATCACACTGACATGCCTTCCCTTCCAGTTTTATTAATTCCTAAAAGGGTTTAATTATCATAATTTAACCCACCTTCACGTTTGCACTCTTTTCTCTTCACCTATACCTGTAATTACTTCTATTAGTTAATTCACCGTCTGTAATGATCTTTTTCTGAATTTTGTCAATTCCATCAGCATGAATGGTTAAGTTAGATGCATGCCATATTGCAGTATCTGATTATTTTCTATAACATTACCTCTGAAATTGTCAAAATGTTTTCCAGTGTGTTTTATCTTAGACGCATTATTAGAAGTTTAACTCATTACACTGAAGTAGAACTCCATTTCAAATTACATTCGAGCTTTACTTCCCTGTTTCTACTTAGGCAACTTGAGTCCATGTATTATATTTTAAACCCATAACTTCCATGAGCGTTTGAATTTGAAATTGTTTTTCAAAATAAGTTTTATTTAACGACTTTCAGAAAACAATAGCACAATCATCATTCATATGGTAAAACATCATCATCAGGATTCGATTTTCTATCAAACAATAAGGTCACAAAATCTTGTGTGACACACATTCTCCAAAACGATATAAAATCAAAACATATTTCTCAGGTCCTACACCTTGTGCAGAGTCAATAGCTGGATATTTAAAGAGTACACAAGTTCACTAAATTTTATTACTACTCCAGTAAAAATAGACAACTTCAAGGACAAGTCACAAGATTCTCTGGAACAAATGTTCTAATTGTGCAATGCACAGAAATTATAATTATTTCGCACTTTCTACTATATCAAATAATTTATTACCTAGAATTCAACATTGCAACAAAGAGGGACTTTGTACTGTTGTTATCTTCCTGTATCAGTCCATATTATCCTGCAGTTGTTGGGAGATAAATCGAAAAGCGTTAGGTTCAGTTTATTGAACCCATGAAATAACTACCCTTTAGTTGACGGCTTTGGGCCGAATTCTGATCCTTCTTGTTAACTTTGCCTTCCAGTTGAAAGAAACTTTCCCGCTATTAATCGCATTTAATTTAATCATCTTCGAACCCATCTTAGCCAATACAGTTTTCATACTACTGCAATTCTCAATATAGTGATAACAACTTTTACGTTTATCCATTAATACTTAGAATTCAATAGTGGCATCGTCATATAACACTTTGAATTACCTATCACATTGTGGAGTTACCAGCCAAGAAAAAGCAAACAGTATATTCAAGATGTCCTATAATATTTACCCCGTCCAACATACAATCCTCACTTACAAAAAGCAACAAATCAGTCTCAAATACAGTGCAGAATGGATAGAATGTTAAGGAACAAGTACTGCCAACCGAGATCTTACTTCCATCCTACAAACTCTTTCCGAACCTTTTCGGATATTAATCCGAAGACCAGTTGCTTCTTTGCCACTAAGATACTCGATCAAATCGTTACTGAGAAATAACGGTAGTCAGACTAACCTATAATTCCTTTAGTTTTAGGACCACCCTAGTGTTCTTCTCTAGGTCGGTCGTCCCCTTCCGAAGAGGACAATGTCCGTTACCCCGGGACCAGGGCTTGCTAGTAATAGTTAATCGAACCCCATAAGGGCGTCATTGTGAGGAGTGTTGTTAGTACCTAGAGAGAAACGATTCATAGGGAGAGATTACATATCTCTCGTTGGCTAACTGCCACCTGTACTGAAAATAAATGAGCTCGAAGGGGTCTGCTTCTCACAGCGACCCAATGGTCCACCCAACTTGGGTGAGAACTAACAGGCACTACGAGTCCAACCTCAGTTGGTGGGCTGGAGAGAGAACCACTCCAATGGCCCCCTCCGCCCGCAGTACCCACTCATTTTAAGAGTTTGGGATCAAACGCCGGACCAAGGTCCTACTGAACCTGCTCAGTAGCTTTTGCTACTGAGAGAACCTGTGGATATATATAAGCCAATGCAGCCCGTGGTATAGCCGCCGGACCAAGGTCCTACTGAACCTGCTCAGTAGCTTTTGCTACTGAGAGAACCTGTGGATATATATAAGCCAATGCAGCCCGTGGTATAGCTGCATGACCCCACTAGGGGCGTAATTACAGAGAAATAACCACACAGATGCAATCTTTCGGCCTCTCCATTCTGTCAGTGATGCCACCTTGAGAAGAGCATAGAAAACAGAAATACACAAAGTATTTTAAAACATAATGGCTTTGGTCACTAGTCACATAGCATGCAATGGATATTGGGCCGTCGGTATTACCTGAAGCTGTGTTCCTGGTTTATGAAGGTAGAAAGTAAACATCGTCATGGAATTTTCCAGATACTATATCTCCTCCATTGTACACCGGGCGACAATTTTTTCTTAACTTTATATTCCATTCCATATTATGTGTCTTATTATCGGTTGGCAAAAAAAAACTTCCTCAATGGCAGAAACTTCCACAATTTAAATCTAAAATGATATAACTATTAATTAAAGATCACATAACAATTTAAATTTCTGCAATGACCAAAATAATTAGAAAAATCAGACAAATTAGTATCCTTTTCATAAATTACAACAAAGTGCCTCTCCTGCATCTATACTTTGTCCAAAAGCAACAGGCTTCTTTACTCATGAAGGACATTGTATGACATCTTGAATAAACAATGAACCAAATGCCAGCAGAAGCTTCCTTCCGCAGTCTCAAAGTACGCTAACACTTTGGGCATTATGTACCTGACGTAAAGTTTTGTTCAAATGTGCAACATTTATTTTGATTACAACGCTTTGTTAGACAACCAACTATCATACCCTGGACAACATGATAAAATATATGCTTGGCGTTCATTTTTTACATTTAAAATATTATTCTTCCTATATATCAAACACCTTAACACCTCAAATTACTTTATTAAACCTCTTTAAATATTAAATACATGCATATTGTTAACTGTAAAACAATATAAAATGCATATTTCTAATATAAAACTTTTTAAATATTATTTCAGTTTTAATTTTTGACAATTTGTTTTTTTTTTATAATTAGCCGTTTAGCGTTGTAGCAAATTTTCTGAAATCATAATATGTGCAATGTACCACCATGTCTCTTTTTGTTAATAAAATGTTGAAAAGGAAGCCTCCATCTCATCCCCATATAGTGCTATTTTTAGTCATAACTTCATTTTAGTCCATCAAGCGGTATGGTTTGTTTATATCCTACCCACAAGCTTTCAGAATCGATCACAAGTCAAAATTGTTATATTTTATTACTAAAAATACCTTCCCACTTGTTCAGAAAATGTCAGTTTTTTTTTTAGTTTTTGCTTCTGTTCTACGAAAGTAGCAAAATCCCAACATTCTAGAGTTACTAGTTCAGAAGGAAACAATGTTGTCTAAAATCACATTTGGCCCAAAAAAGTGACTTTCCAATTAGGAAATATTTCCTTAAAACAATAGTTTTTGTAGTAGTTTTTGTTTTTATATAAAACAACAACAAAAACATAAATAAAGTCAGATAATAAGGCGTCTTTGTTTTCACAGTCAAGCTTCACTATTCTGCAATAATATTTTAGTTTTTTCTTTTCAGAATTTACTAAGATTGAATCTGAGAATACCGTGATTGTGGTGCGTTGGACGTAGTTTATCCACCTATGGATGACTATTTTTGAAATTTTTTGCACTTCTTTGACAATATAAATCATTTGTTTACTAAAAACATGTACCAGGAAAGATAACTAAACCAGTTTTGTTTAACTAATAAGTAGAAGATCCAAAAACAATAGACATTTTTTTTTATTTTAAGGTGTTGAGATTATATCTGATTGCACTTAATCTAAGGGAATGATTATTATTATTTTTCAGTCTCAAAACAAAAAGGAATCAGAAAAGCTGATCAAGAACATAATAAAAGTGGTGATCAAAATGGGGCTGCTATACAGAAATGGGCAGTTCACTACGGAGGAAGAACGAGAGGGCGAGAAGGTTCGGAGTCGACTGCACTCGGCCGCCATGACAGTAGTCAGCTTCCACGAAGTCGACTTCTCCTACGACAGAGGCTATTTGATGCGATGTCTCGAGCAGATTCGCTCCAGCCTCAAGACCATGGTAGCTGCCCATCTCACAGCCAAGTCCCTCGCCCGGATCGACTCCGTTTTCGACTTTTTCGGTGCGCCAGAGTTCCTCGATCAGGCCTTCACGAACCCTGACTATAAGGAGCCCATGGGCAAACTTGTCAACGATATACATTCCGCCATGGACCAAGGAGGTGTGTAAGCCCCCTCTGCACACATGTCTCTCAAACAATCCTTTTCCATATCTACGCACATTGATTTTATATATGCAGGTCTTAATTCTTTTTGCAAAACTATATTTCCCAAATTTAATTTTACGACATAAATAAATAATTTATTCATGAAATAATATTATAAGGATAATCAGTGGGTTGTATTAAATACACTTAGTTATCAAACTATGATATCTGAAACCACATACTATCTAGCAATGCAAATATAAACGGTTAAACAGAATCGTAATAAACGGTTCCCAAAAAGTAATACTTCTACTCAGTTACATCATAAAATATGAATAGTTGAAAAGTCTACTAGTTTCAAAAATGTAAGAATAATAAGATCAAAATAAATCAAAAATAGTGAATTTGGAGTTATTAAAATTATTTTTTTCAAAAATACATCTTAAGCTAAATTATTTATTTTTGTCACAATGAAATACATGTAGCGAAATCTACGAAATACTACTGTTATTCTATGAAAGCGTAACCATATCAAGAACACCTAATAATAAGTAGTAACTTTCATTTATAAAATCATTTTAATAATTACTTAGTTTAATAAAAGAAATACTAAAATCAAATTAAGTAATAAAAATGTTAATGTAGCTAGAAAGAGGTTAAAATTTTAGCATGATTAATGATTAAGACAATACACGATTTTTACTATTTTACACAGTGGATAACAAAATCAGTGTCCGTGATTCAATGAGCATTACAGGCTCTTTTACCATAAACAGAAAGATAATAATGCGGCTAGTTTTGCATGATACTAGTATAGAAACTTTTTTTTTATATTATATATCGAAAAAATGAATTCATATTTCAAAATGAATATTTGAATCTAGTTGTAAACTAGGCCAGTCTGAACATATCAATAAGGGTTCAACTTTTGAAATTGTATAACAATGCTTATTATTATATATTTTTTTAGAAATACTTAACCGTTTAAAATTATAGTAACAATTAATTACCTTATCCATATTTAATGGATTGGGTTTTAGTTTATTTATATTGATTGATTATTATCATGATTAGGCATTATATTTATACTCTATGATCTATCCTAACAAGAATATATTGACGAAGTATAATGCAACTTACCAATTTCACAAATAGCTTACAAAAATGTAAGTTTTCCACTTACAATCTATCTTCTCATAAAGTGATCATTTCATACTTCATTCAAATATCTAAACTTCTGTTAAATATACCTTAAAACTAAGAACTTGAAAGCACCGATTAATAAAAGTCTTAAATGAGTTGTTGAAATTACAAAGTTCAACAAATATCTTGTTTGTTCCTACAGTAGTAATAATGCTTCACTCAATATTCAAATAGAAACTGAAGAAAATATACTTTTTCTCATTGGATGGCATGTTTAATTTTAGATGCTTACTGGTCAAGACAAACAATCCCTTCTACTTATTTGAAAATAATCGTTAGTCTGGAATTCTGAGTGGGGTTTCCTTGTTAATTATCAAATACCGCTTTGTAAGATAGGTATCGGAAGTGATATAGAGTAATGACACCTCGTTTTAGAATTTTCAGTTAATAGAAAATATTTTAGAGGGATAACATTGTTTTAATAATTAAAATTTGGAACAGAATTAAAAACCTGATAAGAATACTTCTTACTAAATTAAAAATAACAACTTCATTAAAGCCGTGTTGTTAAGTTAAAAATGACTTCTAAGTAAGTTGAATTGAAATCTAACTATATTGTTTAATGGTAGTGGGTAATTATTTTGTGCAAAACTCATATTCATTCAAAGCTGAATTAACTGATATATGTTTGTAGAGTAAGAACAAACAAGAGTATAAACAGAACTATAAAAACGTGAGATAACAAAAGATCTAACTGGATACACTATCCATAATGAGATGCATTAATAGTTGTTACACTAGTAGTGATTTAATACAGATCCCAGCACACTATAAACTGTAGTTTCAATATATTTTCTTCAACTTCAACCACTATGGAATTAATAAACTTTAATGTTATTATGGACAGTATTATTGCAATAAGTTAATATAACACACTGATAACAGAAGTAGTAAAGCATATTATATTAAGAATGAACACAATAAAATAAAACAAACTGTTACCATGTAAGTTGATACATGTAACATATACCAGTCACTAACAAATGGTAAAGTTGCATTCTTGCTTCCGATTATAAATTACTTAATTTTTGTGAGTTCATATAATTTCTCTTTATAGTGGAGCTATTACCAATAAGTTCGCAGTGGATTTAATATTTTACTACCTCCCCATGAAGTTTATATCGAACAGTACATTGTAATATGGTTGTAAAACTGAGTTTCTAAGTCAGGTTTTCAATGCTGATTTACTCATTAAACATTTTGATATTTTACAATCCATGGTCAAAATGAAAACTACACATAAATGCAAGTTTCTTGGCTTACTCTAAACCCTTCCCTTCCTTGATAAGAGCATACCTTATACACAGTGTTGACTTAGAACAGGATTCCAATTTATTGTATATGGTTTTTTCTGGTTTTATGCATACCAATTTTGTTTATACTTGATGAAAATAATGTATTACTGACTAAAAAATGTTAAATCATTTTTACAATTACGTAAATAATTATAGGATTTAACGAGCTGATGAAAAAGCATAATGCATTGGGCAGAAGAAGCCCACGACCAAAAATTATGGTTTCGAATAGTGTAAGGCGTTCTGCAAAGGAAAACGAAACTTTTCTCTTATAATAGAATTAGGTCAAAATAAAATTTCTTCGTGTACGATTATAATCATACTGTCGAAAACCAATTAGCCATATTCTTCTGTGGACCACTGAGACTGTCTCAAGAACCACAGGGGCCCATTTGTACCTTGGTTGTGAACCACTGCTTTAAGAAGACAAATGAAAACATTGGGTTTATACAAATTTCGTAGGTGCATAAGACTCCTGAATACTTAACTTACAAATAGTTGAGTTGACTATATCAAATACAGTAATCTCTGTTCCAATTGATATTCCGTGATTAAATGTACCAAAGCGTTCATTATATATAGTATTAAAAAGTAGATATAGTTGAAGCTTCGTGAATAGTGTAATGTTAAAAGAATGTTGAGAATATTACAAACCTGATAGTGGTGACAAAGCAAACCAACATAATGTTTTTAAAGATGTATGAGGGAGACCTTAACTTTCAATGTAGGCCCATGTAATGGTGCTCTTTCTTTTTAAATACCCACACACACTAAATCATAACTATTTCAAATTCCATTCCATTTGATAATACAATATAATTTTCTAATTTACCCCAATTTATATTTTATCAAATAATTCATAAATAATAATTATAAAAAAAAAAGATGGTGCCACAAAGAAACATATTTAAAAAAAAAAGAGAGAGTAAGAAATGAATTGAGTACCATCTGTCATCAAAACTGAAAAAAAAATGTTGAGGTGCCGAATAGAAAGAGAAGTGTTTTTTTCACCGCATTTACATGAACTAGACAAAAGTGAGCCTCATTACCAAAGTCTTCAATGTAAATATTTTATAATTATTTTTTTGATTGGTGAATTTATTATTTCCTTAGTTGTGATAATTTATCTATTATTTAGTTGTTAACTCATCCATGTACTTATTTGTTTGTTTCCATAATTATACTTGCTATGGAGTTGAATATATATGAGGCACAATAAAGGATTAAACAACAAATAGTCAAAATCAATCAAGCTATAAACCACAGTATGAATGACGAAAGTAGGACTAAAATGTTTCGATCAGTAATGGTTCTCCTTGACGAGACGATTGTTTTTGAGGACCATTAATTCATTGATCGGAAGATCTCAGCCCCATTTTTGTAAGTTTATCATGTAGTTCATAGGTTGCTGTAATTCACTGTATTAAAGAATTACATTAGTTCCTTTCTACTTACATCTGACTTCAATTAAACCTATTACTGTTAATGGTTAATAAATATTACGGCGTGTTTTATTGCCTAGAACAAACACTTTGAAAAAATAAAATCGAAAAAATGGTTCTTACATTGCCCGTAACATATCTATATTTAAGAAGAGTTCAACAAAAAAATTATATCGTTATACATAAAAGTGCCTTTCTGATTGAAAAACAAACATACAAGTACATTTACCAAAAACATTTCAATGCGACAATATAATTCTTCAAACAAATATTTTTAATTGTATTTAGTGAATAGGAAAATAGCTAGTAACTATGTAAATATAAGCTTATAAATAAAATAAGGTTAAAGCCATTGGATTATTTATTAAAATTAATTAATATTAGTACAGGGATGACTATAATATATTTTGTTGCTATTTATTGCACTGTATTATTTGTTATTTGGAAGAATGTTATACACAGGGTTATCATGAAACTATTATGTGTAGATGTTTCCTGTTGTTAAATAAAGGAGTATACCAAAAAATTATTTCCGATCTTTCGATGACTGTTTTTTCTACCTCACCTGAAATTCCTTGGAAGACAATCTTTTATCTACCTTAAAGACAAATTTAATTTGTTTGTTACCTCGAGAATCACTTTTAGTCTTCACTTTAACAGCATCTGTTGTTGCAGACTGAAATAACTCATTCTCAAATTTGTACATTTAAATTTTATTTTTATCAAACATTAGTAATTAGAAATCTTATTCAGAATTAAATATATTTAAAAACAAATGGGCAATATACAAAAATAATTACAATATAAATATAGATTTCAGGTTTTGTTCACTGTTCTTATAACGGTAGACATTCCATCCACAAAGCTCGTTCTAAAGATGACATTGGCGTTAGAAAACATTCCATCCTTAAGAGAGACAACCAGAAACTGAAAATAACAATACTAAGTTTTAAAACTGCAAGCACTTAATATAATTTAATTGCTTTAAATAGATAATAGAAATAATTATAATGAAACGACTGTTACCATGAAACAGTGGTTTCCCCAAAAATATTGTCTTTCAAACTTTCTGCCTTATAGCGAAATTACATCATCAAACATTATTCTATACATGTCTACAACCACATTAATAAATAGGATGGCGTCATTCGACCAAGTGCTGGTTCTCGTCAGAGTCACATCAATATAAAAAAGGTATTTATTAAAAGTGATATGGTATGGAGTTGAAAGGAGAGCTATTTTAGAGATAAAAGAAAGGAAAAGAAAAAATATTCATTAGAACAAAGGACAGGAATAAATGAGACAAAAATATTTGCTAACTGATTGTCAGCTCTATACACAAGGTTATTGCTCCCCATAAAATTGAGTCTAATAAACCATATTTTCCTTGTCTTTTATGTTATTTAAAATACCTTTCTTACCCAGTATTCTAACGACATCCATGTCCACTTTCTTCTAGACCTGTCTACATTACTGTGCGACGAGGATTTTTTTATTGATGTTTAGACGGCGATTTCTATCACATGTTCAACATGAAATCTTGTAATATAACGCTTGATTACTCTTGAAATATAAAGGGGGATGCAACACAAAAATTTTTATTTTTTTACACGACGTTTTACACGACATATTTTGAACACTAAGTGTTCGAAACGCCTTGTCGTTTGATCTTTTTTGTGTGTGGGGACTAAGTGTTTTCCCCTTTCTAATCATGAGAAAATACCACAAGGAGTAACTACTTGGATAGCTCGTGAGTTTTAATATAACATATATACAACGAATAAATAACTTGTTGACTCCAACACCAAAACTACTTTCGCAGCTTTTGAACGGAAGTTTCACACCCTTACTACTACCCAATGGACAGAAAGTGTGGCCCATTTGTTAATTGGTATCCACTTTAGTTATTGTGTACAGATATTCTTTAAGAAGTAGCCAACACTAGAAGCCCAGGACCAACGCCTCCGAGGCGTGATGGCAGTCACAAGATTGTCAATGAATATGGAGTCAATAAGCTTCAGTAATAACAGCATGTACACTACCACTAGACAGCACTTGTCCCCCATTATATATAATATGAGCAGACCTAAAACCCTTTACTGTGTTCTATATAGTATTATAACTTTAAGTACATAACTTCCATTTTAAGGTTTTACGTACGCGATTAATTGGAAATCCTAACTTAAGTAAGGTTGTAATAATATAAGTAAAGAGCATGGTTCTAATTCAATAGATAAAACTTACAATGTAAAGAGAAGATTAAGAAAAAGTGATAGTTCGTTTTATTGATTTTTTTTGTTTTTTTGAGTCACTAAGAAAACTGTGATTGGTTCCCATTCACTTATTCTGAAATACACTGCAACTACTACTGAAGTAAGACTCCCACAAAATTTATTTTGTGTACCAGTAGTGCACTAGTTCTTTAAAAAGGAATCAATGTAAGGTTTTAACAAAAAAGTTTTAATTTTTCCGTAGATACAAGCAAAATGTAATCGGTATTGCAAGATTGAGATCCGACGATCGACGCTTCCCGTTCACTTCTTGAATGGATGTACTCATCATTAAAGTAATATTTTTAAGAGATGCATTTTTTGAATATTACTTAAACAATTAGGTAACTTCTCATATATTTATCTGAAACCTTTATTTGACAATGTTCAATAGAACTAACAGAAAAGAATATTACGAAAATTAAACAGTGATTATTTTCCCAATAGTCGTCTTCAGTTGTATCTTGCTGAGCACAATAAAAGCCCGATTAAAGGCTAAACGTTAAAAATGAAAAAGTAACATCCCAACTCCGTTTTGCACTTTTCATGAGAAGGTGCTGATCTCTAACTCTATCATTTGTGGGGTGTTACTCTATTCATTTGAAATTAATTGGCTTGCAATTATCATTGCCAGGAAGAATGGTAGTCCTACTTGCTTTAGTCGTAGTATTATTTTCCCGGTGAATACATTTTTTATACTATATAGAGTAAATATATAACTCACTACTTAACTAACATATAAAAAAAAGAATAATCGCAGTCGAAATAGAAAACTGTAAAAGTAATCAAATGATTTCCCTTAAGAAGAAATAACTGAAGGAATCATCTTAAATTCATATTAATAGATTCAGCTATAAAAATAAACTGGAGTGTACCGTCTACATTCAATATTAAAACATGAAAATAATATCTTTTTATCTGCGATATGTAAAAGTTACTATAAACATGAAAATAATATCTTTTTATCTGCGATATGTAAAAGTTACTATAAACTGATTAAATTGCCATAACCATGTTAAATAAACCAGTTCTCACTAGGTCACCAAAGTCAAGCAACATGGCACGTGGTTACCAGTTGCATGGATGACACTATGTCATTCATTACTAGTGCTCTCAAATGGGTTAATAGGCACCGAATCAAAAATAAGCAACACATTCGTCCCTGGGATGTACATACAACATAAAGCCTATATGTGTCGACAACTGATAAAAAAAAATATAAATTGATTTTAAGATGTTAAATAATATATTTACAGGGTTTTTCAATAAAATATTATAAACCTTGCTTACGAAGTTAACCCTGTTAACCATTGCCATATAGACAATGACATTGTAGTGACAAGCAGTCAAATTAAGTTTACTTAGAACGGCAAAACTTAGAAGCTAAATATTGAGCGGCGAAACCGCCGAATGGTAGTTAGATTCCACCAGGATAGCCTTTCTAGTTGATCACTGATTTCTCACAACATAAAAACATTACAATTACTTTTCCAACTGTTATCTGCCGTATGCAATCTGGAGATTAATACCCATATTTGAATGTCCAAATAGGTGATACGTTCATACATGATTTTTGAAGAATGCTACTCAGAATTATACAATGATTTTAATTTGAGAAAACAGTGCTTCGGTTATAATCAGTATAAAAAAAGGAGAAAAAAGAAAACGCTGGAACAATTGACTGCACATAAAATAATTGGGATAATTTAAATAGATACAGTAACAGACTGGGGTCCGGTCTAACGGAAGCATATTTAACGTTAGTTCGAGATTCGCGGTTGGAATCTTGATCACATAACTAGATTCACTAACAGAAAAGAATATTACGAAAATGAAACAGTGTTATTTTCCCAATAGCCGTCTTCAATTGTATCTTGCTGAGCACAATAAAAGCCCGATTAAAGGCCAAACGTTAAAAATGAAAAAGTAATATCCCAACTCCGTTTTACACTTCTCATGAGAAGGTACTGATCCTAACTCTACATCTACATTTTAAAGTAGAAAGTCTTGCGTGAGTAGCCCATCTGAGAGGACATAAAGCCGTCTGTCCGGAACCAGTACTATGCCAGTTAATCCGAAGAACCTCGCTCAAACTCCAGCAGACTTGAGTAAGGACTCTTTTAGAACTCCCAATGTAGAATCAAACCGGAATGTGTTTCTAGGTGCTAATTAACAAATGAGCCACGCCTAGAACAGCACTAAGTACAAAAGCCTATATGTGTGAGCGTAGGAAATAATTTACCTGGGACTGTGTGAAATGTTTCTTAAGCATAACACCGATGTTTTGAGTATGCGACTGATCGAGAGCAGCGTCGACCTCATCGAGGATATAGAGAGGTGCCGGCTTGAAGAGAAGCATGGCCAGGATGAGGGACAGGGCCACGAGGGACCGCTGACCGCCACTCAGTTCATCCAGGCTCTCCTTCCAAATGTCACCCAGTCCTACCTTGATCTGAAATGACCACAACTCGTTACTTGCAGTACAACACCAATGTCCAAACAACTCCACTCCAAACTTCACAATATAGGAGTTTACAAGTACGTTATATTCTTTTGAAAACCAAACTACCTCTTACACGTCAAATTCATGTGATTTTTTTTTTCAAATCAAGTAGATTTGATTTTTTTTTCTAGAAAACCATGAAATTCACAAATTTACAAATTAACCTCAAATTACATAATAATAATCAACCGTGAAATTCACAAATTTACAAATTATCCTCAAATTACATAATAATCAACCTATATAATCGCGATGGGGAAACAGGAAGAGTTTTACTGAAGTTGGTATTTCTCAGTGGTTTCCAATCTCCACCAAGCATCAAATGAAAGGTAATGTAACTATATTACTAAAATAAGGTACCCACTTTAAACATAACACTGAATAAATAACAAAATATTAACATTGGAAAAGTTACTTAATTTTTTAAACAAAAAATAAAAACGGTTGCCCTAAATGGATAGAATACCTAGAAGCACGGAAAAACGGACCAACTAATATGCACACGACTCACAATATATAAACTAAACAAACTAAACAGTGTGCAACTAACAACTTGATTTTATAAAACCAAGATTCAGAGATGTTTAGTATTATTTAATAAAGACGTAACAACTTATATGAAAACCGAAGCGTTAGAAGACAGAAAAACATATAAAATAAGTTTATACTCAATATGTATTCAATAAAACTTGTCCATGGATGCTTAAATTAACGATATCAGAGATTACTTCGCTGGATGTATAATAGATTTGGAATAATAAGCAGTCTCTGTTAAGAGTGCCTTAGTCAGCAATTACGAAAATAGACTGCAGTCTACTCAGTTCAACTTGCCTGGAGACCCTGTGTGAAGTCCTTGCCATCTGGCGGAACAAGCTTGGCATGTGCCCCTGGCAGCAGGCTGTTCAGAATAGAGTCGAAGTCGTAATTCACTTGTTCCCAAGCAGTTCTGATAACCGACTGTTTCTTAACATCTAGCTCCTCAATCACAGACATTATCGTGTTCCTGTCGCTTTCTACAATCCCTTTTCTGTTTAGCACTACCTGAAGCTGTAAAAGATATCTTGTTAGTCATCTTTACTTGTTAGAACTGTAAACAACCAATCCACGCCATATTGCAATAATCAATACTTACTACAATACTATTTTTCTTGTTACTGAATTAAACACCAAGAAATAAAAAAATATTAAAACCAAAGCCTAATATTATACACTAATCAGAACGGTGTGGTCAAGTGGTGGCATACTTACTCTTGTAAATGCGACTCACCCATGACTGCAACAAGTAATATTTAACTAATCAATCACACTTTTAACCCTGTAAAAAGAACTAAAGATGAAAGGCAATGAGCATACGAGCCCAAAATACAGACTTTCCTACAAAATGCACGTAATTTGATTTAACAATATGCACACATCTTATGTAAACTGAATTTAACACTCAAACTAGTCTGGAAAACAATAAATACACATTCGACTGTCAAGTTCGAAATATTTTCAACTTCTTAAAACAAGTATTTTTTAATTAATCATACAGATAACTCTGTAAAAATACGAATTGAAATTAATGAATAAGGCAATTGATCCTAAGAAATTAATCACGCCTAAATCTAGAGGAAATGTAATTCACAGAGCTCCCCCATAAGTTACTAGCAATTAAATTTAATCGCTGTATTGATTGTATACTTCAAATGATTCATACGAATGCAATTACCACCCATTAATTAACTGATAACTTATTGAACACACTGTACTTGTTAAACTCTACGAAAGTTCTTGAAATAAAACTTACAATTTTTTGTTCTCTAAAGCAGCGGTCCCTAACCTTTTAAACACCAAGCACCGGTATCATGTCAAATACATATATTTTCACCGATTAACTTTAAAGGTATGATAAATAGGCACACAAATATGCTCTTTTGATCATTATAAGAAAAAAAATTATTGAATTCCAAGTAAAAAAAAAGTTTCTCCTTCACTGTTCTTGCGCAACCAAACATGAAAACAAATAAAAAACAAGAAAACACTACTTATTATTTTCAGCCGTAATGTATACATCACAACTGAGACACGACGAGAAAAACCGGCAGGATTGTGACCACATATAAAAAAAAAGATTAAAAAAACAGGTAATAATTAATAAAA
This sequence comes from Hermatobates lingyangjiaoensis, assembly GCA_026182355.1. Taxonomy (NCBI): domain Eukaryota; kingdom Metazoa; phylum Arthropoda; class Insecta; order Hemiptera; family Hermatobatidae; genus Hermatobates; species Hermatobates lingyangjiaoensis. The sequence continues at coordinate 1,220,805 of JAPFBL010000035.1, read as the reverse complement.
TACTATGTCATTGTACTGCTTTGTATTCGGAATGGTACTGAATGACACAATGACCAGCACACATTCATTTACTTACATCATTTACTAAAGTACTAAAAAACTAAAAACTAAATTTATTTACTAAAAACTAAATCATTTACTTTTATCATTTACTAAAAAAAGTACAGGTCGTGGCCCACAAATTGGAAGCCGCTGTTCTAAACTGATAAATAAAAGTTTGTAAGTACCATAAAATAATTCCTTAATTTTTTGAAATTTTAATTGTAAAACAAAAAAAATTCAAATCCTTAAATTTTTATTACACATTATAATTACTGAGAACAAGTTTCTTTTCAACAATGAAAAATATATGATTCAAAATGTAGCCAAATTTTTAATAATTACCACTGTAAAATAGTGCAAAATAAAGCGATTAAACAATAATAAAAGTGCTTAGTAAATCTGCTTAGAATTTTCATTAATAGATTTCATTAAAAATCACATAAACATGTTTAAAATAAAAAAAATATAATGTATTACTTGTTCTTCTTGATTTTCAAGTACATCCAAGGCTTTTGAATATTGCCCCGATTTGCCAAGTTTCTCCTTCAGTTCGGTCAGTTTTTTGAGTTTAGCAGTCGCTTCGTGGGGGTCAGTTTTTTCAAAGTCATACAGACCATTGGGTTGACCAAAGTACTGCTTGTCTGTCTCTATCCAAGAGTTCTTCCGATGTAAATCTTTAATCTGAAACATCATTTATCAAAAATCACATCACTGAAAGTTACAAACTCCTTCCTTTTGTAAGGGCTCAATAGAAATAAGTGAAAACTGCACTACGTTCAGCAATTATAGTTGATAGTTGTGTGAAAAAAAAACTGTCATCCAATAAACTTGAATAATACAAATAACCACAATTATCAAATATTATCACAAATTAAAACTAACACTACAACGGTGTATCAAATATTAAAGGAAAAAGAAAAACTATAAACTTTCAAAAGGAAATGAATGACAAATTATTAATAAATGGGAAAGACAGATGATGTACTATTATCACCATGATTTGTGTCAATGAAAATTTCTTAAATTAAAATTTTGGAGTGTCGGACCAGCTTTACGAGTATGTAAGATAGTCACCAGAAATTAAATTTTATTTTGTAAAAAGAAAGACAACATATTTTTGCCAAGATCATTTAAGTAATTTTTTTGCTAATTTCCATCAAGTTTAATCATTTGTAGCAGAAAGTGAAAAACTTGTCTACATCTTGCTCAAATAGCAAGATTCCACAATAAACACGTAAAATAAAAATCAACGTCTAAACCACAATAAGAGATCAGAAAAATGACCATGATTTTTCAACCATAAGTGGTCAGAGTCCAAACTGATACTGAAACAAGTGATGTGGAAAAATCTGGTGTGGGGTTGAGAAAAGTGAGAGTCAGGAAGGGTATTTTAAAATTAAAAAAGTAATTATTTTAATGTGACTTTTAAAGGTGTAAAGTGCAGTAAAGGGAACAAATGGCTCAGAAGGCAAGTCAAGCTAAACAAAGGAGTTCATAAAGAAATAAGTAACGAACTGCTAGCTGTCAACTCTCATAGATGAAGCTGTTACTCTCGTCAGTACTGAGTCGAGTTTTTGAACAATCGCGAAGACCACTTGTTTTAGTTGAAAGATTGTAGTATTTTTTTCTGATTTTTTATTGTGGTTTAGACATTGATCTTCTTCAAAGAAAGCTCTTGTTAGAAGTAAAGGTCATAACTAAACAATGTTGTTTTCTTTGTTTATTTCGAAAACACTTTGGAAGACATTGTGAACCGTAGAAAGTTAATCGAACTCCTGTCTACTTAATTTCTCAAGTTAAGTTATCAACAAGGCTACTCTTCTTTAAGGAATTTCCCAAGGTCTTGGAATTTGACCCTGGAACTTGGGATTTCACAATAATCTGTATCGTAATTACATTATTTTGTACTATTGTTTTTTCGTTTTCCAATTGCTATGTTATAGGCATTCAACGTTGGTGCTGAATAATTTTTTTTTATACTTACTCTTATATTTTAAAAAAAATTGAGCCCCCCAGCAACCACTACTGAGCAGCACTCCATCGACCCCAGAATCCTGTTCCAGATTCAAAACTCAACGATCCAGATGATAAGTAGAGGACTTTCATCTCTACGATGAAAGTAGAGATGTTAAAATAAACTTGCTTCTTTTTTTAAAGGAAACATTGAAATATGGCATTAATATTAACATATATTCTTTATTATTAAATTTGATGACGACTACAATCGTAGTTCATCACTCTTGAGTAAAAGATTATCCTATGGATGACTGAATGATAAAGTACTTTTAGCTCTTTGTAGAGAAAATTATTTTTTACGCAACGGAATTAAAACGAAATAAATCTCACAGTTCAAACAGCGAGAAATAGTTGTTTTTCTAAATAGTGCATTATCAAAAATAAAGAAAGCCGTGAGAAGAATCAATGACCTGAAAAGTTGTTCTCTTCATCATATTAAATATTAAACAACTGTTTATTTTACTAGGACAGTGATATTTTCGGTGAAAACCAAAAGTTGCCTTTCTGTTTGGGAAGTCCACGTTCCATAGAGATCACGTCCTTTTGAAGATGAGCAACGTCCTACACCAGTCGAACGACGCCAACACCAGAAAAACGAGGTAAGACAGTATTCAGTTTTTAATTGTAATTTATACTAACCTATGGATTAATAACATTACAGATGCATTCTCAGTAAAGTGAGTTTTTTAAAAAAAAAAAACAGCACAAGGTAATGGAACGAATAATTTTCAAATGATCTAATCTAAATGAAATATAAACACAAGAATGATGAAGAACAGTAAGGCAATCAATGCTACTACGGTCAAAGAAACAAAAACAAAAGTGTTAATGTACTTTGTACATTTATCACTTGAACACCAACTTATAGTCCAATTCACAATTTGGTCGAAATTATAAATTTGTTTAATTTTCCTCTTTTAACACAATTAACAACAACAAGAACAAGTTATTTCCATAAGTTTTATGAACTAATTTTGAACGGTCATGTATAGTTATCTCCATCGGCCCATGAAAAAACCATTCGTACATGATCTAATAAAAAAAAACACGAAGAAATCAGAGTACCAGTTGTTTCAGCCTTGATATTTCTTCCTCCACTTTTGTTCGATTGATCTCGTTGGATGCAGAGGTCACAGCCAGTTCGTTTATATTTTTCTCCAAAGCATCCTTTTTTTTATCAAGTTGATCAATATCTCGATTTTTTTTCCCAATCTCTTCTTCCATTGCCTTAAGTTTTTCTTGTGATTCTTTAACTTCTGCCTGCGAAAACAGAAATTAATGATTATATCAATACGAAAAAATTCATAATAATTATGTATAAAATCGTACGTTAATTGCTCTAAAATACGTAATAACTACCATATGTATAAATTCGATTACAATTATGTATTACTAATTACCTTTATGGTTACAAGTTGTGTTTTGAATTCAGCCAGGGCATTCTTCTTTTCCACTGTTGATTCTTCGGCTTTGGTGATATCATCTCTACATTTTTCCACCGCTTTCCTCAACTCTTCTATTTCTAGTTTTAGAGTTTCATATGCCTGTAAAGAAATATATATATATTCTTTTTCGTTGGAAATACGATCCAACGGTTTTCGAATTTTTGGTTTGAACCATCTTCAGGAGAGATAAGAGATAAGAAACCAAGCTCACTGGTTCAGAGTCGGTTGGAGACCCATTAGAGACTGTAAGTGTGTGCTTTTAATTTCTCTATGTTTCTTCTTCTACATTGAACTATATATATATATATATAAAGATTTCACATAAACACGTGAAATAACAATCAATGATCAAACCAGAATAAGAAATGGGAAAACGAGACTAAGATCTTTCAACCGTAACAAGCGGTCTTCATCAGAGTCAAAAAGTTTTTTGACTCTGACGAAGAACGCTTGTTACGGTTGAAAGATCTTAGTCTCGTTTTCCCATTTCTTATTTTGGTTTGATCATATATATATATATATATATATATATATTATATATATATACAATTAAAAGAAACGGTCCAGCGGACTTTTTTAAAATAAAATAAATTCAAAACGAAGGAAACACAGAAAGACACAGACATAACTCACATCGATATTTCGACCATCGTCGTCATCAGGAGGTGCGAAGAGCGAAGAGTGGGACTCTTCGCTCTTCGCACCTCCTGATGACGACGATGGTCGAAATATCGATGTGAGTTATGTCTGTGTCTTTCTGTGTTTCCTTCGTTTTGAATTTATTTTATATATATATATATATAATATATATATATATATATATATCATAAACGAAATGTGATCCAGCAGGGCAGATCGCACTTAAAATACATTGTGAAACATAGAAAGAAACATAACAAAGACTCACTTTTCAGTGAATTATCGACCGTGAAGTAGAAACACAATAAAAGTTTCTCAGGACTCGTTCAGTTCTTCAGGTTCAAATTAAACTCTATCTACACCAATTAAACTTTCTATATATACCTTTAAGGTGTTTAAACCGTTTTTTAATGTTCTTCCAGTTTGCCCTATATATACAAGTTTACAAACCTTACATTTTAGATTATATATACCATTTTTTTTTATATTTACTAGTTTTATAATAAATGGTTTTGTCCATTATTATTGTGTTATAAGTATTTTTATATATAAAATAAAATCTAAGATAATTTAATAAATGAAAAAATTAATCTTTAAACTGACATACCATTTAAACCAATAATAAAAATGAAAAGATGACTGGAAGGACCTGACAATGACGATTTAAATTGCGGAAGAATAAAATCGGATAAACAATCAGTAAAATAAAACGAATATTAATAATGGGAAATTTAGTCGTATATTGGTACTACTTGTTTGATAGGTATTTAAACCCAGGATTCTCTGACTATGATTAGTTTAATTGAAGATGCACTAAGCGCAAACCGGTCGAACATCTACAATGATTCACGACATACAACGGATTTGTGTGATACAATGATTTTTGAATAAGTTCATCACTAAGGACAACTTTGAAGAGATGAGAACACTACTGAGTCTCCTCGGTACAACCTCATGCGTCATCACTAAGGATATCTAAATATATCGAATGTATTATAACTGTTTCAGAAATTCTACAACCACTCAAAACATTAATTACATTTCAAAGTTCTAAACTACCTCTTCTCTCTTCTTCCAATTATTCTTACTCTCCTCCGCTTGTTTTTGAATCTTCTTCAAAGCAGCTTCTGCGGCCTTTAACTCCTTTTCCATGATTTCCTTTCGATTTTTCACTTTATACTCCAATTCAGCTACTTTCTTTTTCTTATCAGCAACTGCTTTCTTACATTCCATTATTCTATTACTCTTCTCCTCTGAAGCAAATAGAAAGTAAATATAGACTCTGAAATAATATTGAATACATAAATTGTTTACTTCTAATATTACTATACTGTCTGGTTTTAGTATGTATTCGAGTCATTAAATAGGGTTGCGACCAGAGTTGTTCAAACTTGCTAAACTGAGTAAGATTTAATTCCACATCCACACTTTCACCAGGTTTTCATAATTAGTCCTGTTCTAGTGGCAGACAATGAAGCTAATTTGTTATTTGGTGCTCATTTTAGTTACGGGTAAGCACAACACCGGTTTTATCCCACATCGAGAGTTCTATTAGAGTAGAATGGGACCATTAGCAAGTACCTGATTTCGTACATGCAAGGAACTGACAGTTTTCTAGGAACCACTCTGAGGGATGACGTATACAAGGTCTCCCACCCACGTATACAAGGTATCCCACATGCAATATCTAGGATAATGGCTAATAATAGAATTAACAATGTTCAGTACTAAAGGTAAACATGCTATGTGTTGAACTAAACCTGATCCTACTGAGTGTAAAATATAAAAAGATATGGATCACAAGTCCCGAATCTAGAGCACTCATGTAAGCGAAATCAACCAAATTGGTGTGCACTGCACGTAATAATTGAATCAGAGAAAGATTATACAAAATTAAGAGCTGTGAATATTATGCTGAAATAAAACTCTAATTCCTCAGTAATTACGTTCGTAGATGTTTACAACAACACATTTAAGTCAGAACATCAAACATTAATCGTTTAATACAGATAAAAGGACAACTCTAATGTTCGGTCTATACTGCATTATGCATACTTTTAGAATGATACTAGGTTGATTAGAGACAAAATTTGGGCCATTGTAGTACAATCTGACTATTAGACCCCTACCACTTAGTATACATGAAGTGATAAAAAAATAGCAGTACGAATCACCTTGACTATGTACAAAATAGCTGGGTTATTATACAAGAAAAGGTCCCCAAAGTTTTTTGCCCAATATACTTGTAACTACTAGCCCCCCCCCCCCCCTTCCATCCCACTTTGTCCGGATCAATTATAGCAATAATTAATTTGACAGTACTTTTTTTAAAAAACAGGCGTACTATTTGGTTTCTGTATTATACGGCAACTAAATTTATTGTTAATTAAATCAAAATGAAAAATTACAATCAACCTATCAAATTAAATCTATCAATAGGAAATGGATATCTATGAATATATGATTTTTTTATTTCAAATTTATTTTTACAAATTACTATCAATCTGATAATGTGCCCAGCGCATAAATAAAACGACTGTCAATAACAAATTATTAACATTTATGATCACCTTAAAAAAGGACCAAAGGTGAACATCTATAAATGTAGGCATTGGAAATAATTATTTCTAATCACTTAGAGTTGTTAGTTTTACCAATTGAATAAACTGCAAAACGAATAAAACAGGATCAGATCTTAAACCGAAAAACATTAATGTAAATCTTGTTCGGTAAGAACATCTGAATTACTGACAGGCAAATGTGAAAATGTAAACAAATGGAAAACGCTAATTTCATACTGTTACTATTTATGAAATTTTAAGAACTTCGAGGATATCACCAAAAAAATTTCGAAGAAAAGATGCAGAAAATGAAATTTATAATTGATTAAGTGTTTCTAGATGTTCTCTGAAGTCATTTCTTTTTAAAATACTTTAATAATAATGTTTTACATATATATTGGTTTTAACTTTTCGAGGTTTAGATCTAAAAGGTTTAAAATATGTAACTCTTCAAAGCAATACCACTTTGATTAATCAGTACAGTAAGTATGACATAAAATAAGTAACTACAGTAAAATCGTACAAAGTCCATTGATGTTAGCTGCTTAATGAAATGTGTTTATACACTATTCCAAATGTAAGTATATTTTGGGTCCACTTAATTTTTGTAGTTCTAAACCGGCACCAAGTGTGTGTGATAGCCTTATACTACTCAAGCGTATAAGTAAACCAAGTAGGCATACTTTTAGCACATAACTAATAGATAATAAGTTTTCTTTTGATCAAAATGTAACCTTCTTTTGTCCTGGGTTTTAAAGACACCAAAGTACATATATAGATACAAGTACATATATCCATCTATACAAGAGCAGATCAAATAATCTAAGAGTGCACACATATTATACTATACAAAATTATTGTGCAAAAATTTAAATCAATTCATTTGGAAAAATTAAAAGTTGATCTAACCGATGACTTTTTTCAATTCTGCTACTTCTTGTTTAAGTTTGTAGTGAGAAGTGTGCTGCATTCTTGACTGGATCATTTCAATTTCAGTTTTGAGAAATTTATAGCTAAAAAAAACATTTTGTATGAATAAAAAATTCTCACAAGTTTACAAGGTAAATGTTTAACACAATAAGATATAAATAACCCTCACTGTAAGAGTTTTTTGAGCTGACTCAATTATTAAAAAAAACTTGTTTCATTTTGTTCTGTTAACAAATAAATTACCTTCTTTTTTACTATTAGAACTTTCGAAAGTAGGGATTAAAGAAGGGTGTGCTATTTTTCATGTGGGAAATGGGAAATCTTGTGTAAGCCATCCCTCAGGGTGGACGTATGGTAGTTATCGGTCCCGAGCCTATACAATACCAGGTAATCGTAACGAGCTAACTCTAAAAGACTTAGATCTTTTCCTTTTTCCTTTTATTTTGTGATGATTCCATTTTATCAGGTTCCATATGTTCACTGTGATATGTCTATGTAAATACTTTAGATGAATACATAGAACTTTCTATACGAACAACTAATTGAAATAATAATAACCAAAAGCCAAAATAAAACCAAACAATAAAGGTTCAAAAATAAACAAAAGAGACACACAAAGACCATACTTACAGTCACTAATTTTTTTTGCTACCATAATTGGGAAGAAAAAGAGACGGAAGACCCAATAATGCCAGAATACGACGGATGACAACTCAACAATTACCATACTATATATTTTCAATACAGTCCATTATCATGAGCAGATTTAACAAGATGACCTGATAGAGATGTCTCAAACGTCACATCGAAGCGAAGTTATATAGTAACCATCAGGCATCACTCGATTACTCGACTTCGATAAGCTCGTCGGACAGTATACCTATCGCTTCATTTTTCTTTTGATTTTCTCTCGATGACGAAAATATCGACCATGGTAAGATAATTGGACATAATTATCGAATTTTAAAATATACGTAATATAAAAATAATATATATACAAAACGTTTGAAATATTTTAGAGGAACTAAATCCTTTCGACCCAAAACCGTCTTAAAAGAAATCTCAAACAAAATGACTGGGGTATAAGTTAACACCTCAGGAATATACGTACCCATATGTTTCGGGCAGGTAGCTAGGATAAATGGTTTAGAAAGGGTAAAAAGATACTAAAGTTTTTTTAAACGTAAAAGACTACATGGCTATAGGTGAAAAAAATCAATTTGAAACGAAAAGGCTTAAAGACTAGTCAAACACTTAAGACTTAGAGAGTGTATTAGCACAGTTGCTGGACTAACATGTCATCTCCATCATAAATATAGTTTTATTTCATGTTCATTAATACTTGAGTAACAAATTAATATAAAATCACGGAGTCTAAGCTAAAATGAAATCAGTAATTAAAACAAATATCCTACGTATATTTTATACAAAAGGAAGCCTATCTAAACAAATGTCTTCCATATTTTATCGCTTTTTTAAATAGGCTTCTCTATATAATTCAAATTTTACAAGCAACAAAACAAACAACATAACACAAAACAAGAAAAAAATTGTTTTCATCAAATATCTTAAATACAATTCTAAAGAAATTAAAATTTAATCTGTTTAGAAAATCCACTGATGATACTATATAATGCTCACATCTGTTCGTTTCATACTGAAAATAACAAATTATCAAATCATTAGTTGTGCAATCCGTAATTGTGCGGTATTTACTCATTCTGAGGTAAAATGGATAAACAAACAAAAGTCTCCACACAAATGAAGTTTTATTCAACAGCAACAACGCGTTTCGAACACTTTGTGTTCATCATCAGAAAGACACTAAGGATGTGGTGCTGAAGGCTTGGTCCAGTGAAAACAAGTTTTGTTGTTTGACTTGTTTTCACTGGACCAACCCTTCAGCACCACATCCTTGGTGTCTTCCTGATGATGAACATAAAGTGTTCGAAACGCCTTGTTGCTGTTGAATAAAACTTCATTTGAGTGGAGACTTTTCTTTGTTTATCCATTTTACCTCAGAACAAATTATTAGTTTTTGGAAATATTATTGAGGGAAATTGGTTTCTCCAAATATGTAAATGATATAATTAAAAATATAGTCCCATGAAATACATTTATTTTTATCTTGATAATGCTTTAAGAGGTGCTTAAAGAACTACTATATATGGTAGTATATATATATATATATTATTATTAAAGTTGGCAGCAGCTTCTGCGTTGACCAATTTATGGCTGATTTTTTCTAGTTTCCTCACTAGTTTACGGTAACTCTCGGGTATTTTCCAGAGGAGTTCTGGTAACGACATGAAGGTAAACACTAAACACTTTAAAACTATAGAATAAAGTTTTAAAGTGTTTAGTGTTTACCTTCATGTCGTTACCAGAACTCCTCTGGAAAATACCCGAGAGTTACCGTAAACTAGTGAGGAAACTAGAAAAAATCAGCCATAAATTGGTCAACGCAGAAGCTGCTGCCAACTTTAATAATACATGTTTGAAAGAAGATCTGCTGCCATCATACACAAATATATATATATATAGACCAAAATCGATCCCCTGCCACGTTTCTGCTTGTATCATGGAGAGGAGGACCCACCACATAGTTTTTTACAAAAACTAATTTTAATTTTAATGCCGTTATACCACATCCTAAACATTCCAAGATGATTCATTTATAAATACAAAACCATTAACTGATCTGTGGATAAAATTATTATTTGGTATATTGTTATTATAACTGTTAAATTTAGCAGCCTCAATAGGTAAGTTATAGCTCTTTCAAAGGGTTTGCTTCCAGTTCAGACAGGTAAAATGTTTTCATTTGTTTATTCTTTAACTCCTTAGTTTTTTAGTTTATTCATTTGATTCTGAAATGACATAATACCTATATAAAGATTTCTATTAATTGTAATTGTGTAGCATACTAACTTGTTCGCAGTTGCAGATAACTCTTCGACTTCTGAAAGTTGCTTGCTGACTTTTCCTTGATCTAATTGTTTTGTTTTGATATTATCTTCAGCATTTCTTAATTCCATAATAACAGACAAAATTGGATCAGACTTGACAACAGCACCTTGAAAAACATTTGAAATGCTAATTAATGCGAATTTTTTTTTTTTTTTTTCTTTACTGAGTCATTGTAAAAACATACCTCCAGATATTACTCCAGCAAAATCGAAGACATCGCCTTCAAGGGTAACGGCTTTTTTTTTAATTGAATTATCTTCGCAGATTCTGGATGCTGCTTCACTGGTGGTGCAGATAAGTATTTGTCCAAAAACCCAGGACATGACTGACTCATATTCAGGGCTGTAAGTGATCAGCGACTGGGCGCAAAACACGTTGCCAGTACCAACCTAGAAATCAACACACTTTTATTTATATCAAATCATTCCAACTCCAAAGCATACTTTATAAAATCAAAATTAAAATAATTATCTAAAGCAGGTAGTGTTTTAGCAGATTATATGTACTGAAATAAGCCCTAATAATGATATATTTGTAAAAAGTTGTTTTAAGTTTTTTTTTGTACATACTAACGATAACCAAATCTACACACTATAGTCAACTCTATATTTCTATACTTTTGAGGTCAATACTATAGTTTGCTGTATGCAACCATATTTTTTTGTTTAATGCCTACTATAGACTAAAAGTTAATCCACAGTCAGAAAATGTAATTCTCAATAAGAGAAACAATTCGATTTCTCTTATTTCTCAATAAAGAGTCGTTTCTAATTTAGTCATGTGGAACATTGGATTTAACATAAATAAAATATAGTACAATATTATCACGAAGGGTTTTTAAAAATTAATGCAAAGGAAAACGGTTTATTCAATGGAAATGAAATCAACTCAACAACTCTTAAACTAGGTTCGAGGAACATTCACAACCATTCCAGTCACTCTGAGTCATCTCATTCTGCAGTGTAGAAGAATTTACTTGTTTGAAACAGGTCTATGCTTATTTGTTATCGCGGAATGCCTTGTCGCTTAGAATATCCTTGTTTATACTGAGAAACAAAGAAAATCTGAAAGAGTAAGATCTGGTAGCAAATAGAATATAGTAACACTTCTGAACCCAACTTCTCGAGAGTTTCTCCTATCTCCAAGTGATTGAGGGGGGGGGGGGGGGGAGATGCAACACTTCAGACCTTCTGAGACAGCATTCACATTCTGATAGAGCACTGTTGACGGTACATCACAATTTGGACAATTTGACTGGCCCATTTTCGCGAATAGTATTGTTCATGCGATTGTGCACATCAACTGGTCTACAGAGAGATAGATGAGTTCAGAGACGACCCACTCAAATTAAACAGTGCCACCCAAATATACACATTACTGAAGTTCAAGCACTTCTCACCATATATAGTTTACACATTATTGAGCAAATATCCGTCCGGTTTCAAACTTTCAATAGTACAAAAGTTAGCACTTAACACTGCTTGTCCAGTGTACAATCTTTAAGAGAAGGTGGGAGTCAGTTTAAAATGAAGAAAAGGGGTCACCTTCTGTACCAAAGGAGCAAAATCATTTCATCACCAAAAGCTGAAAATGGCCCTAATATCATCAACATCACACTAATTGTTACCACACTTACTCAAAACATTAGCAGCGCCCATAACTCTGATACAATATTTAAGTAAAGAAACAATGCAGTTAAATAGAAAAACTGGAATTATTTAAAACTTCCAAGAATTATCATATACTTAATGCAGCAAATGGTTATTAATTAAAAAAAATCAACGCTCTTTACCAATAAAACGAATGAAGTAATAACAAAATTACGTTTTAATGAACCTGTCTTACTTATTCCATTCAAAATAATTCAATAGACCCGGTCTTGTACGTAGTGTAATGACACATTTAAACTATCCAAAATAATAATAACTTATTCATCAAATGCACTTAAACCATAATTCACTAATTAGCGTTTTATGCATATGCTAAAAGGTGGGATTACCTAACCTATTAGTTATGGCATTAACATTAACAGGATCGAGGTTTATCACGCAGCAATTTTAAATCACAGGAGTCATAATAAAACACTATACTACCTTCTGCGATCTTAGAAACTAACACGGTTGCAGAGTTTCTAAGTTTCGGAGTGAAATATTTTCGTGTTGAGCTCTTGGAGTCAGGAAAAATGTTTTATATCCCGAAACATAAATATCATATTGAAATAATACCTGTATACAATACATAAATAATAAATATATTCATAAAAACACTTTGTTATCCACATCTAAACTACAGCAAGAAATTCAGGAATGTGACGAAACCCTTTTAAATAAGTAAATGGTCCTCAAAAACCAAGGAGTAAATGAGTAATGACGCATTATACGACTCTGACGAGGACCTGTTAAGGTCTTAGTTCCATTTCTGAACTTCTCACTGTTGTTTAGATGTTGATTTTTACACATTCATTGCGAAGTCTTCGTATAACATGACTGTATTACAGATATATATATATATATATATATATATATATATATATATATATATATATATATATACAATGCTTTACGTAAATAAATGACAATAAGAACAATTAGAAAACGCAATACAAATTAATTCTATATTCTAACAATTTGGAAAGGAGATCTGATCAACTCGAAGTGCTTAACCACACTCATCGAATTCTGCGAATCATCGGTTTGGTTCCATTCCTCGAACGGTTCACATCTCTGCTTCGGACGCAGATTCATCGAAATATCGAAGTGAGTTTGAAGTGTTTATATTTACCATTCTGGGACATTTCCGTTTAACATAATCTATATATTTCTATCACATATTTTAAAAGGTATCTCTACTCTTTCCATAAGACAGTTAAAACTAACAACTGAATATTGAAGGATAATTATTTTTCTATTTAATATTTATTTTTAACCCTGTGTTCTGGTTGGAGTGTATTATCTTGTTGAGGGAAGTGCACATACGTCAATTAATGGGTAATACAATAATTACTTAATAGGGATATATAAAATAATCCTAACAGATATTACAAACTATTTATGATTAGATATCAGAGTTGATAGTCGGAGTTGAATATTTATCTAACTTTGAACCCTATTTCCTAACTCTAAATCACTAAACATAGCTTGTTATAATTTTTGAAACAAATAATCTTACAAGTTTCAAAATCGATTTGTTACTCAAATTACCTTTTGTTGAGCTCGTTTGTATACATCGTTGGGCATTTTGTATCCTGAGATTTTATTAATAGGAGCAAAAGTAGTTCTATTCGCCAAATGACCATTTTTGATAAGCTTGGATGATACAGATTCGTTATCCACAACGACGTTGTAAAGCTGAAACACAATATAATGCATTATTTACAAGCATGCCTTGTCTGTCAACTAAGTTAAGCACGCCTCACGAAGGGGCTCAAGGTAACAGAATCATTCTGTTAAAAGTGAGGATCAAACGCCTTCTTTAAAACATTACTAAGTACAATTTAAAAAAAATTAGCCCCTCTAGTACTACTACAATAAAAAAGTCATACGAATTCAACTTTTGTTGCCTGAAAAGTCTGCATAAACATACGGTAAAACGAAATTCCACATGTTATATGTTTCACATCTCATATACACAATGTATATGAATACGTTATACAATTTTCTCTTTTTAAAATAGTTTCAAAATATGTCCTTTATAAAGAGACTACAGATTTCAGAAATGTATATTATCAAGAGTCTACATGTTTCGGAACGTAATCATTATCAAGAGCCTATAGATTTCAAAAATTGTCCATTAACAAGAGCTGCAAATTTCAAAACGTATCCATTATTAAGAGTTTTCATATTTTGAAAATTGTCCATAATTAAGAACCTGTACGTATAGGCATGTCATTATCAAGAGCTATAATTTTTGAAACATCCCTTATCTAAAACTTACAGCTTTCGGAAAATGTCGATTATCATTAAGCCTAAAGGTTTCGGAATGTATACATTACATTATCAAGAGCCTACTTACGAGACCCTACATTAAACCATAGGCTCTTGATAATGGAAAAGTTCCAAAACTGCTAAAATAGTCGGAAAAAATTCTTGGAATGATTAGTTTATATTCTACTAATAGATCTAATATAAAGATCTAATATAATAGATCTAACCTTCTACTTTGATAGTTCCTTTCACAGTTACACCAGATGTTATGATAGAATTATGTAGAAAAAACAAAGTCACAGTAAATCAGAGCTTTCGAGAACTGCATTATAGAAGGAATACATGGTATATAAGATATACATAACTGCCCGCCAGAAATAAAGTACAGAGAACATTGTTAGGCAAAATGGCTTCATTAAAACTCTTTAAACTTTGTAGCAATAAATGTGATTATAACAGAAACATTTAATAATTAAATAATTAAAAATAATTAGGTGGACCTTAAGATCTTGTCAGTGTTTCATCTAACAGAAGTGATGGTATTTTTATTTTAAAAAAAATAGTTTGACGGAGGTAAAATTAAGAATATCACTAACTCTTTAAAAAAATAAAGTATGATAGTAGTAGAAGATAATGAAAAAAAAATAAAAATAAATTGAAAAAACTGAATTACTCTTTATAATGTTAAAAATGAAATTCTTGATGAAATCATAATTAATTTGAACCATTTTAACCCATGTGTTGTCTTTAAATTAAGTTTTCACTTATACTAACATCTCTGGAACTAAAAACCTTCATTTGTATTAAAATTATTCACTTAAATATATGTTCTGAAAAAAGCAATGGAAATGTAAATAAGGATATCAAAGCTTGATCTTACTTTGCCTCCAGCAGCAGCTTCAAGAGCCCTGCAAAACTTGGGGTCGTTGACAGTGAACAGAGAACATATCAATCCCCGCACTTTCCTCCTATCAAAGTTAGGCTCAGGATCTCGATAGTTGAAAGTCAACTGTGGATGTCTGAAACCGATTTAATTCAATCAATACAGCTATTTAATGAATGTGAAAGATACACTCCCTTAAGCTAACTAAAAAAAATGGATAAATCGTAAGCAACAAATTATTGATAGAACAGTTGTCCAATCAGTTAATATGTGGTAATTGTCAGCATAAAAATAATTAGTTGATCGAGGGATGACCTAATTGATGTATTCGAATATATACGAGTATATGAAGTTTAAACAAAAATAGAAAAAGGAAAACAATAGAAATAAATGCTCTGATGCCCTTCAATTTATGTCATCAGAGAGATGACATCAGAGAGCAGAGAGAGTTTCTGATGACATAAATTGAAAGACCTCAGAGCATTTATTTCTATTGTTTTCCTTTTCCCATTGTGGTTTAAACTTCATTGATTACATCACGTGTTTATTTATTGTGATTTTTCTGCGCATATATATATATATATAATATAATTAGAGAAACGATTCTTCGAACTGAATAAACTAGAATTTAAAAAAGAACACATAGAAAGGAAACCACTGAACTCACTACTATATTTCGATGTCCTCGTCTTCAGGAAAAGAAGTGAATCGCTCCAAAGGCTGATAACGACTCAGCCTTTATCAGCCTTTGGAGCGATTCACTTCTTTTCCTGAAGACGAGGACATCGAAATATAGTAGTGAGTTCAGTGGTTTCCTTTCTATGTGTTCTTTTTTAAATTCTAGTTTATATATATATATATATTCGTTGGAAATACGATCCGAAACGGACAGATATAGTTCAATGTAGAAAAGGAAACATAGAGAAATCAAAACCACACACTTACAGTCTCTAATTTTCTGTTTAAACCGTCTTCAGGAGAGATAAGAGCGGGAAACCATGCTCACTGGTTCAGAGACGGTTGGAGACCAACAATGTAGCCGCATGCCCGCCCGGTCACAGAGAATAACGTAGACAGGAACCAATTTATAATTGAATGAAATTAGTGGAATATGAAAACAATAAATCAATAATAAATAAAGAAAAGAAAAAGAATATCGTTTTACTGTTGTGGAATATTAATAAATAAATAAATATATGAATTATGGATATGAATAATAAATAAAGAAAAGAAAAAGAATATCGTTTTATTGTTGTGGAATATTTATTGTTTTCATATTCCACTAATTTCATTTAATTATAAATTGATTCCTCTCTACCTTATTCTCTGCGACCGGGCGCGCATATGGCAACATTGTTGATATCCAACCGTCTCTGAACCAGTGGGCTTTGTTTCCCTCTTATCTCTTCTGAAGACGGTTCAAGCCGAAAATTAGAGACTGTAAGCGTGTGCTTTTGATTCCTCTATGTTTCTTTTTCTACATTGAACTATATATATATAGTCTTGTTTCTAAGAATATATATATTCTTAGTCTTGTTTTCCCATTTCTTATTGTGATTTGATCATTGATTGTTATTTCACGTGTTTATGTGAAATCTTTATATATATATATATATATACATAGAAAATTGTCACAATAACACGTGATATAAATATTCAGGTAACTCACCACAAATTAGAGAAGATAGTCGCTCTAAGGCCTTTCGTTTTCACGTCGTCAGAGAGCAAGTGAATACTTGTTTGAAGGAATTATCAAACAAATCAAGACTATTTCAACAGTTATAGGGAAAAATACTGTCAATGATGCCAATCTTACTCCTTCTTTAAATCAAAATTCATAACCTACTTACAACTTGTATTCACTTGCTCTCTGACGACGTGAAAACGAAAGGCCTTAGAGCGACTATCTTCTCTAATTTGTGGTGAGTTACCTGAATATATATATATATATATATATAATTAAAGTTACAGCTAGAGAACACAAGAAAAAGGACGAACACTCACGAATCTCGATTATTTCGGCGTCTTGCCGTCTTCAGGAGAGTAGAAAGAAAGAAAATAAAATAAAAGGAGAAAGAATGAAGGAACGGAGACGTAAATGCGTCCACTGGCCGATGTAAACTAGCGCGATATATATATATATATATATATATATATATATATATATATATATATATATATAATATATTATATATATTGTTTTATATATATATATATATATATATATATATATAACAGATTCAATAATATATCGACCGTTTGATAGAATAGGTGTGTTCTCTAATCGGGGTTCGGTCAATTTTCCAGGATAAAAAATCAAACTCTCGTTGCCAACGTTTCGGTTTTATTTAAAACCTTTTTCATAGGCAGAAGTAAGAATTTTTTAACTAAGAAAATGAAATTTACATTATTTAAAGGAACAACAATGTTAGCCGGACAAAACCTTCGACTAGACTGTCGAAGTCGAACAGATAGACAGTCTAGTCGAAGGTTTTGTCCGGCTAACATTGTGGTTCCTTTAAATAATGTAAATTTCATTTTCTTAGTTAAAAAATTCTTACTTCTGCCTATGAAAAAGGTTTTAAATAAAACCGAAACGTTGGCAACGAGAGTTTGATTTTTTATCCTGGAAAATTGACCGAACCCCGATTAGAGAACACACCTAATATATATATATATATATATATATATATATATATATATATTATTTATCAAAATATATATATATATATATTATATATATATATGCATACATATATATATATATATATATATATATGCTAAAACTCTTTGAAACGAACATCTTGGGCCATTTTCTTACTACAACAATTGCCCTTGAAAATGGACGGAACCAAAACTGATCTAGAAATAATCTCCACGTACCAGGAAGACGTTTCAAATAATACGATACAATATTGAGTAACTTTTGTGGTATCAATAATATTCATGGTGTGGTCTCATAGATACACATCAATTCCTTTAAGACTAGATACACACTAAAATTCAAAAAGTTCTAATAAGTCTGAAACTATAAAGAAGTATTAATAAAGCAGGAAAGCGATTGTTAAAGGATTCCTAGTGGGATCCACAACACTACTGTAGTTTCCCTTTAGATTTCAAGATATTGTTTAGCAATGAAAAAAAATTTTCGGTTTAACCAACTTCATGAGAGAAGAGATAGGGAAACCAACAGCACAAACGACGGTTGGATTTTCCTGAGGACGGTTAAAACGAAAATTAGAGACTGTTAAGTGTATTTTCCTATTTACTGTTTACCTATAGTTTATTCTGAAACGTATTATATATTCTCTAAATTCTACAATGGATCTAAAATTTTTGGACTCTCAACGGTCATCGCCATAGTGACAAAATATGAGATCAAGACTCACTGACATTATAAATACTGACAGGACAGTCACTGGTTGAAAGATAATCCTATTTTAGAATGTCTTACTGTGATTATATAATGATTTTTATTTCACGTATTTATTTAAAAATTCTATTATAACGAAAGTAATACAAAGATAGACACTGATGTAGCTCACTTCTATATTTCGACGATCGTCGTCATCAAGTGGCGAAGAGTCACGCAAGGAAACAGGGTAGTGACTTAGACGTTAGTTATGTCGGTGCCTATTTTTGTTTTACTTTCTTTATAATTTCAGATTACAGTCCTATGAACCGTTTCACTCCTTTTTATATATATATATACTCTCACAGAATATATATACCAAATAAACTCATTTTTCAATATTTCTACCACCAAAGTGGTCGAAAAAAACAAATAGGTGTCTTTAAATTGTTAAAGCCAAACCTGTCCTATCATTAAATTGACCATCATTCACCTCCCCCATTAGCAACTTAATAACCCCCTGACTTTGTTGTTCCTGCATACCAGTAACTCTGTTTATCATTTGAATCGTACTAGGTATGGCTCAGCTTTTAACAATTACTCTGAGTTATACTCCCTGTATGAAGACATGAATTTCGTCCACTATAGAAAAGTTCGATGCAGTGAATGGTTTTGACCTTGCTAAGGTTGCAAAATGACAGAAAACAAATTAAATTCCTTAAATGTACAGTAGTCACCGGAGAAAGGAAAGTGGTAGACAATATAGGCGATGACTCCTCAATGTGAAGGATCTCAGAGAGATGCATTAGCAACATGGAATGAAGAGGAGGACAGGACTTATGGCTCTAAGTTTACAGGGAAGCCAAGTTTCACGCCCAACTCAAGAAGAATAAGTAGATTTTTGTTAAACTAAAGTTTTTTAACGTTCAAACGTTCAAACATATAAAACGTTTGAACGTTTAAAGTTTCAAACGTTCAAACATATAAAAGCTCAAGGCTTTCGGGTTTTCAAACTCAATTTTGACCAGCACAGTCATTCAAACCATGAGCGAACAACATTATAGAAGGTGCCAATGGCACAAAATCATATAAAATTTAAACTTCGCTGATCTAACAGGAACAGATACATTCAACACAGCTATTAGTTGTGGAACTAATCTTTGTGGAAGTAAAGTCCAATTCTTTAACCTTATACTAAGGAGTTTCTCAAATATAAATTTGTGCTATCAAAACAAAACTTAAATTGTATATCCAACCTTCTTCCATAACCATAACACTCATAAAGAACAACTTAATTAATTGAACAATTAAACGATAAACTTACCGCCGCTTAATGTTGCTGGCTATGTCAGAGTACTTTTTGATGTCCATGTTAAGATTTCTTAAATTATTTTGAAGGTTCTCAGTCATTCCTTCCGTATAGTTGGACTTCTTCAAATGAGCCTACGAATAACATTGAAATATTATTTGCGGTTTACTTAAATATCAGAAAACAAAGGAAATTACTTCACTAAACCTATAGGGTTCATTTATAACAAAACATATAGACAAAAATGACGGCAACAAACTCTGTACTTTTTATATGCATACGTATATGTGCACATGTATTGAAAGATACATAAATGAAGTGGGTGTTTGACCTGCATGGCCGCCAGCTCGCGCTCCTTCTTCTCCAAGTCTTTGGAGCCCGCGGAGAAGGAATCCTCAGTGGTCCTCAGCTCAGCCTCCTTCTTCTTCAGCTCAGCCTTGCTGTGGTCAATGGTTATCGTGCACTGCTTTATCTCAGTCTCCGACACAGAGACCTGCTCCTTTGCCACTGCATCAATCACACTAATTATCGCCATAAATCCATATATTCTCCTTTTCTATATCTACATGTATATACTAAATAATCACAATAAACACATGATGGAAACTAATGAAAGTATAAGCCAGAAAGAAAAAGTAAAAAACAGAAAATATTCTCTGAGGACACTCAAATTTATATTATCAGAGAGCAGCTAAAGATTGATAACAAAAGAGGTAACAGCTTTGTTACAAAAAA